>ML788381.1:89746-130043 GCA_009831015.1 Picea engelmannii
TTGTTGAACAACTGAGAGGGGGGGTGAATCAGTTGTCACCGTGCTTAAACAATTATGCTTCTTTTAAAATATTTACAAGGCACTCAATGATGATCATGATAATGTAGGGAAATGAACAATGGCATATTCAGCATTAGTCACATATATGAGAAACACAGAGACAGATATTTCCCAAGGAAACCCATACAGGGTAAAAACCTCTTCTTCTTTATATGATAAGTATTATTTATATTCTTTACATTATCATACATTTGAGCACCAACTCATTGTGAGGCTACAACCTTTGTTTTGCAAGTTACAACTTGTTGAGAGCACCAACTCTCTATTTTTCTCTAGCACCCACTAGAAGGAAGAACCAACTCCCTAGTTTCTCTAGCTCCAATTAGAAGGGAGCACCAACTCCCTGGTTTCTCTAGCACCAACTGCCTGTGTTCAAGCCCCCACTTGAACCTCTGAGGACACCAGTCCTCCCTAGCACCTCCCAACCTCCCTGGATTATGAATATGAAATACTAAAACCTATTACAGTGATATAGTGTTCAATAAAAACTTACCAGTCTCATCATTGTTCTGCAAGATTTTTCTACTCAGACTTCCTCGCTGTCTTCCAGCATGCATCCGCTACCCATTCTATTCTTCTGCTTTTATGCTCTGTGTGCCATGTCCATTAGCTGCACATTTATCCTTCTATTCTTTTTAGCTGCTGCACTCTGATCCTTCTTCATACATGAATCACCTTCAACAACATCCATAGCAATCCCAAAGACAACAACAACTGCATCTCTTCTCTGTACTACGTATTTATAGCTTTTGTGCAACTTGTGCATGTAATGTGCACAATACCTCTGCATACTCACACTACGCTGATATCCTCTACAACTCAAGTGCTCTATCTGATCATCATCATGACTCTTCACCTTCTCTAGCCATTTTTCGACTCATTTAGCATCATTGTATGTTATGTTGAGATTCCTCAACCTCTCTGGCAGTTGAGACTCTTCATCTTCTCTGTGACAGTCGAGCTCACCTTCTCTGTTCCAGTTATAGGCTTCAATGATCATCTAGCTATCAATCCCCTCCACGAGCATCTTCATCCCTCTTGAAGATTCCTAGAGACTCTTCATCTCCTCTGTCAATCACCTCGAAGTGTCTTCGAGTCCTCTGGCAGACACCATTAGTGGTTCTAGCAGTTATATTGTGACGTGCAACAATAGCCCTCTGATCTCCTTCAGTTTCATATGCACCATTGGATTAACTATGATTTATGTGTTTCGCACTTGCATAATTCAGAGATTTTGTGATGACACATCTTGACTCTTCATGTTGCAAGCTCCGAAAAGGAGCTTGGCTACTATAGCTCCCTCCTCTACGTGACCACAGGTGATGACCACCGTTTATAGTGATATTTCACCTTTTCGATATTTTTCCATCCATATGATCCTTTGTTTTGACACTCCTAGACGTGATCCCCGAAATTCAGAGGCGAAGCTTATTTGCACTAGGTCCTTCCTCCTCGTGACCACACGCGGTGACCACCGGCTGAGCTATAAGGCATTATGATCTTATGGTCTTCATCGACCCTGATCAACGGTCCACAATCTCGATGAATCAATGGTCCATATATCTTCGCGATCTCGCATCTTGTTGTTCCTTAGATGGAGGCTCTCGTCACTCCAAGTCACGATAC
Organism: Picea engelmannii; assembly: GCA_009831015.1. Taxonomy (NCBI): domain Eukaryota; kingdom Viridiplantae; phylum Streptophyta; class Pinopsida; order Pinales; family Pinaceae; genus Picea; species Picea engelmannii. Next base: position 91,433 of record ML788381.1, read on the forward strand.
GTGAAGCTCCGAGATGGAGCTTAGATCAAGGGTCTAGAACTCTTGGTGATCTGACGATCCAGATCTGATCGTGAATTCACATCTCGTGATTCCTTCGATGGAGGTCCTTGTCAGTCCAAGTTGCGATAGGAGAAACTCCAAAATGAAGATTAAATCAACGGTCCACAATCACACCTTGATCTGACGACTGTGATTAAATCACGATTTCGCATATCGTGATTTCAATGGTCATATTTCTTGCCTCTCCAAGTCGCGAGTCACGAAACTCTGAAATGGAGTCTCAGATCAACAGTCTTGATCAACACTTGATCTAACGGTCATCGAGAATTGTAAATGGGATCCAACGATTAGAAATGCTACTTCTCCTCCCGAGATTACTTTGTTCCTCTTACTCTGATCTTGCCATCGTTGATCTTTGTCATCGTTGATCTTTTCCATCGTTGATCTTTGTCATCGTTGATCTTTTCCATCGTTGATCTTTTTCATTGCTAATCTTTTCCATCGTTGTTCTTTCCATCAATGACAAGCTTACTCCCAACTATAAACCTTCCAACATAAACTATGTCTGGGGTCGATGAACACACAGTTCATGACTCTAGCTTATGACTCCACAGGACACAAGAATTTACGAGTATAAAATCATATCCTAACCATATAATTTCTTACTGGCCTAGTTATACAATCAAGAAAAAATAAGGGGGATACAGTATATTCATTAAGAAATATGCACAATTCCTGAAACATACACAGTATAACCAATTCATACACATTTACGGCTAAATTACAGAAGGTAGGAAATCGCTTATCTATTACAGGTTGCCGCCAACCAACTGACCGTGGGTGTTCATCCTTCCACCCGACCATAGGCTCAGAGGCATTCATTCTTAGCACTCTGGCCACCCCTATGCCAAGCCATGATATCACCAAGGATTTCTCATAGTTCTCAGGAGTTATGTCTCTATCCCATCTTCTGCTCGAGTCCTGTTCTCTGCAACTCAGAGCTTTCTCTTTCGGTTATGGCCTCGGCAAGGTTTCTCAGATGCTCTTCCACATCAAGCTCCTAGCCTTCCATTTTTTATTCCACTGGAGCATCTCTCTTAAGAGATTATGCTCTTTTGTCCCGTGTCTCCTCTCCCTTATGTATCCCCCTTAACTTGGAAGGTTTTTCTGACCTATCATGTTCCTTCTGTCAAAAGGAAGCTCAGGTCTGCAGGTCACTATGATACTTCAGGCTGACAACCCATGTTTCCATTTATGGGGGTGGTTGATTGTTCAACCACCAGTCCTTTCTTCATTAACTGATTTCTTTCATTGGGATTCGAAGGAGGTTTGTCATCCTTATCAAGGGAGATTTGGGGTTATTTGATATATGAATCCTCTTGTATAGTTTTCACATTCTTCCTCTAGTGATATCATGGTCAGTACTTTCAAGGCTTCACCCCCCCAATCAGTTATTTGGCAACTCAGTCAATAATACATTTACATTGTCCTCATGCCTTAGCATGGTAATTCCTATTTTATGATTAATTACAAATTGGGGAAAATAGGGTGTTATTACAACCCAGTTGGTGGACAAGTTCTACCTTATATCCCTACCTCCTTAGTGCCGATTCCAATGCAATAATTGATATAACCACCCGCTCTTGATATTATAGCTCTTCAAAAGTTAGTACCATTCGAGAAGCTCCCCCTCCCCCTTCGGAGACAAACTTATAGATTGAGAAACCAGAGCTACTGCCTTGTATTCTGAAAGGAGTACTTAAGTGCTCTACCCACAACCCTAATGCTAGAGCCACCCAGAAATACTCTATTATTGAAGATCTGGGACAAACCCCTTGTGCGATGTCAACTTTGGAGGTACTCCATATGTGTCCATCATATAGAAATTCCTTACTCTTTGCCTTAGGATCTCTAGAACCTAGTGGCTCAAAAGTTATCAAGTTTGACGTCACGTATGTGAAGCCTTGCTTACCCTACCATGTGACTTTCCAAATCCACATGGAATATTCCAAGTATACTATCAAACGAGAAGTCATTGATGAAGGTGTTTCCACCTTTGTGATGTCGCTGGTCTATTGGAAAGCTCTCGGTTCTCCGACCCTTTCCAAGTTGTCGAACATGTTGACTACATTTTATGGTCATTCCTTCCGCCCTCATGGTATTCTCCCCACATTTCCTATCCAGTTAGGTGGAAAGATAGTAGAGGTGAAGGTAGAGGTAGTTGATGCATCTCTCGATTATAACTTGTTACTGGGTCGCAATTGGACCTATGCTATGGTTGTTGTCATATCATTTGTATTATGTATACTTTGTTTTCCTCATCAAGGGGAGATCATGACTATCGACCAATTATCCTTTGTGTACTCTAGTCCTAGTGCATATGTTGGACCGTCGATCCCTATGATCGAAAATTCTTAGCTGGTGACTACGAATATCTATGTCATAATGTATTCTTCCCTCATGGATACTTTTGAATTCTCAACACCAATTCACCACGTTTACACCATGTCTAGTAGGCCCACTTCTACAGGGAGTTCCATTCATTTCTACACTTCCTATTTTAGTGATCTATGGACCCTACCTTCTATGAATTCATTGTGTGAAGGACAGTTACATGTTGGCATGGCTATGCCACTATCAGCAGTAGAGATTGTGTATCAAGTTGTTCTTGACTCTTTTGTCGATCTTGATCCTATTACCTCGCAAATGGACGAGGAGGATCATGTTCTTAGGCCTGTATGAGCCACCTCATTATCTTGTTAGCATGATTTCTTAGATGACACTTTGCCTTCAGATGAATCCATTCTCAAAGCCATGAATGGTTTCGAGAGACCTTGGGATGATATGCATCATCGATCATATTTTCTCCCAATTCTTGAAAGAATCAAGCAAGATGACTTTCGATCTACCGTGAGTGAGATATCCAGTCACGCCATAGTTCCACTTGATACACACGACATTTTTGCTGAAGGAAATATGGAAAATATTTCTCCTACCATCTCGATCGATATCTCTCGTACCCCTGGAAATATTGAGAACGTAAGTATAGGTGTGGATTGTTCACCAGAAGAAATTATGATCTACATCGATCTCTTCAAAGAATTTCAATATGTATTTTCTTGGTCATACGAAGAGATGCCAGGGATCGACCCTTGGATTGTCGAACATGAGATTAGAACTTACCCGGATGCTAAACCTATTTGACAACATCTTAGAGCTATGAATCCTAGGAATGCCCCTGCTATTAAGGCAGAGGTGGAGAAGCTGCTTAACGCTGGCTTCATCTACCCGATTCCCTTGACCGAATGGGTATCCAATCCCGTTCCTATGAATAAAATGCAAAGAACCATCCATGTGTGTATGGACTTTAGTGACTTGAAAAAGGTTTGTACTAAAGATAACTTCCCCACACCTTTCATTGGTCAAATTATCGATGAGTGTGCCAGAAGCGAGCTATTTTCTTTTATGGACGGATTTTCAGGCTATAACCAAATCCAGATCAAACCTAAGGACCAACACAAGACAACATTTATATGTCCTTGGGGTACTTTTTCATACCAGAAAATGCCTTTCAGCCTTAAAAATGCCGAAGCAACCTTCCAACGTCCCATGACTTTTGCCTTTCATGATATCAAGCACATAGTCAAAGCCTACCTAGATGATCTTGCTACTCACTCTTGCAAGAGAGTGGACCATGTTATACACCTTCAGCTAGTTTTTGAAAGATGTCGTTACTATAGAATCTGGTTAAACCCTCATAAATGAAAATTTTGCGTTAAGTCTGGTCATCTCTTAGGATTTTTATTTTCCAAGACCGGGATCATGGTAGATCCTCTTAAGATTGAGGCAATACTTCAGTTTCCTCCCCCACACACAATTAGATAGCTTCAAGGTTTACAGGGGAAAGCTAACTTTCTACCTCATTTCATAGTGAATTATGCCAATATCAATAAGGGTTTCATGCGCCTCTTGAAGAAAGACACCCCCTTTATCTGGGATGAGAAAGCCCAGGAGTCTTTAGATGCTTTGAAGAAAGCCTTGGTATCGACCCCTCTACTGAAATATCTTGATTACAATAGATATTACCTATTGTATATTGTCGCATATGCAGAGATGATTGGTATGGTTCTAGTTCAGAAGGATGATGAGCTCCATGAGCACGCCATCTACAATCTCAGTTGAAATTTAGTCGATCTTGAGCTTAATTACTCTCATGTTAAAAATATAGCTTTGGTTGTCAGTCACACAGTCCAACGCTTACATCACTATATATTACTTTTCAGTACTATGATGATTGTTGATGTCAATATGTTTCAATACGTCCTTACTAGATGTATCATTGAAGGGAAATATAATAAATGGATTTTCATCTTACAAGAATTTGATATCGACTTTGCTTCGGCCAAGTCCAAGAAATCGCTAGTTTTTTCATAGTTAATATCTTTTTTTCCACGATTAGACGAGGACGTTATCCATGTTTATCTGTTTTTGGATGAACACATTTTCCTTGTCTCGTCATCCGACACCTGGTATGGAGACATTTTTTTATATCTTAAAACCATGAAGTTCACTCAACATCTCTCGCGAGATGATCGACGACGTGTCAGATACCAAGCCAAAAAGTATACCATCTTCAGCAACACTTTGTATCACTGATGAGTAGATGATATCTTGCATTGTTTCTTAACTCACCAAGAAACCGAGTCAGTCCTAAACGATTTCCACAAAGGGGCTTGTGGCGGTCACCTATCCGAGCTTGCGACAACCCAAAAAATCAAGCGATTCGGTTATTTTTGGCCCACTATCTTTAAACATTGTATCGAAGCGGCTAGGAAGTGTCACCCCTACCTTCTCTGACTTCGTCGTGTGAAGGACTGTTGCATGTTGGCATGGCTATGCCACTATCGGCAACGGATATTACGTATCAAGTTGTTCTTGACTCTTCTGCCTATCCTGATCCTATTACCTCACAGACAGACAAGGAGGATCCTGTTCTTAGGCCTATATGGGCCACCTTGTTATCTTGTTATCATGATTTCTTAGATGATACATTTCCTTCAGATGAAGCCATCCTCAAAGCCATGAATGGTTCCGAGACACCTTGGGATGATATGCATCATCGATCCTATTTTCTCCCAAGTCTTGAAAGAATCGAGAAAGATGACTTTCAGTCTACCTTGAGTGAGATAGTCAGTCACATTGTAGTTCCACTTGATACACACAACATTTATTCTGAAGGAAATATGGAAAGTATTTATCCTACCGTCTCGATCGATATCTCTCGTACCCCTGGCAAGATTGAGAATGTAAATATAGGTGTGGATTGTTCGCCAGAAGAAATTTTGATCTACACCGATCTCTTCAAAGAATTTTGAGATGTATTTGCTTGGTCATACGAAGAGAAGCCAGGGATCAACCCTCGGATTGTCGAACATGAGATTATAACTTACCCGAATGCTAAACCTATTCGACGACATCTTAGAGTTGTGAACCCTAGGAAGGCCCCTGCTATTAAGGAAGAGGTGGAGAAGATTCTTAATGCCGACTTCATCTACCCGGTTTGCTTGACCAAATGGGTATCTAATCCTGTTCCTCTAAATAAAAATCAAGGAACCATCTGTGTGTGTATGGACTTTCGCGACCTGAAAAAGGCTTGTCCTAAAGATAACTTCCCCATGCCTTTCATTGATCAGATTCTTGATGAGTGTGCAGGAAGCGATATATTTTCTTTTATGGATGGATTTTCAGGCTATAACCAAATCCAAATCAAACCTGAGGACCAACAAAAGACGAAATTTATATGTCCTTGGGGTACTTTTGCATATCGAAAAATGCCTTTCGGCCTTAAAAACGCCAGAGCAACCTTCCAACATGCCATGAATTTTTCCTTTCATGATCTCAAGCACATATTCAAATCCTACCTAGATGATCTTTCTACTCACTCTCGCAAGAGAGTGGGACATGTTATACACCTTCGACTAGTTTTTGAAAGATGTCATTACTATATAATCCGATTAAACCCTCATAAATGCATCTTTTGCATTAAGTCTGGTCATCTCTTAGGATTTTTAGTTTTCGAGACCGGGATCACGGTAGATCCTCTTAAGGTTGAGGCAATACTTCAGTTGCCTCCCCCGCGCACAATTAGACAACTTCAAGGTTTACAGGGGAAAGATAACTTTCTACCTCGTTTCATAGTGAATTATTCCAATATCACTAAAGGCTTCGTGTTCCTCTTGAAGAAATACACCCCCTTTATCTAGGATGAGTGAGCCCAGGAGTCTTTCAACACTTTGAAGAAAGCCTTGGTATCATCCCCTCTACTGAAATCTACTGATTACAGTAGAGATTACCTGTTGTATATTGTCGCGTCTGTAGAGACGATTAGTATGGTTCTAGTTCAGAAGGATGATGAGATCCATGAGCACGCCATCTACTATCTCAGTCAAAATTTAGTCATTCTTGAGCTTAATTAATCTCACGTTGAAAAGATAGCTTTGGTTGTCGTTCACACAGTCCAACACTTACATCACTATATATTACTTTGAAAGACTATGGTGATTGTCGATGTAAATCCGTTTCAATACGTTCTTACTAGACGTATCATCTAAGGGAAATATAATAAATGGATTGTCATCTTACAAGAATTTTATCTCGACTTCACTTTGCCCAGGTCCAAGAAACCACTAGTTTATGCGGAGTTAATATCCAATTTTCCACGATTAGACGAGGATGTTATCCATGTTGATCCATTTTCGAATGAACACATTTTCCTTGTCTCGTCGTCTGACCCCTGGTATGGAGACATTGTTTTATATCTTCAAACCTTGAATTCCACTTAGCATCTCTCACGAGATGATCGACGACGTGTTAGATACCAAGCCAAAAAGTATACCATCTTCGACAACACTTTGTATCTCCGAGGAGTAGATAATATATTGCATCATTTCTTAACTCACGAGGAAGCCAAGTCATTCCTAAACGATTTCCACAAAGGGGCTTGTGGTGGTCACCTATCCGGGCTTGCAACAGCCCAAAAATCAAGTGAATTGGTTATTTTTGGCCCACTATATTTAAATATTGTATCGAAGTGATTAGGAAGTGTCACCCCTACCAGGTTTTCACTTGAAAAATGCACTCGCATCCAGCCCCTCTTCACCCAGTCATTATCGTCGGTCCCTTCACCAAGTGGGGGGTAGATTTCATCGATTGCATCCCAACTTCAGCTGGGGGGCATCAACACATTATCATGGCCGTCAACTACTTTACTAAGTGGGTTGAGGCCATGCCTACCATAAAATATGATGGGAAGACTGCAACCTTCTTCATGTTCAACCAAATTATCTCCCGGTTCATTATCCCAAGTGAGATTTTCACTGATCATGGCAGTCACTTTCATAATGAAATGATGGTAGAACTAGCATCTAATATGGAGTTTAGACACAATCATTCATCCCCTTATCACCCCCAGGAAAATGGGCAAGTAGAGGCCATCAACAAGTCTCTCAAGACCATTTTGCAAAAAACTTTCAGTTAGAGTAATTCCAATTGGCACATCATGCTATATCCCATGCTTTGGGCATACCAAACCTCAGTTAAGACTGCCACCGATTTTTCCCCTTTTTAGTTAGTGCACGGTGTGGAGTCAATCCTCCCTGTTGAATTTGAAATCCCTTCTCTCAAGTTGGCAGTCGAGATCTTACCTAACACTTCATATTTAGAGAGACACCTTGTGCACCTAGAGAGTCTTCATGAGCAGTGTCAAGACACCTTTATGGCTATTGAGGAAAACAAGAAATGTGTCAAGTTTCAGTACAACAAGTCTTTTTGTCCTCGGTTGTATGCTGAGGGTGAATTGGTCCTCTTGTATGATCAATCCAAAAAACCGCTAGGGATAGGCAATTTTAAACCCATGTGGCACTATCCTTACATCGTGCGATGTGTCCTAGAAAAAGGAGCCTATGAATTAGAATATTATGAAGGGAATAAGTTGGTCGAGCCCAGAAATGGGCTCTACTTGAAAAGGTACTATGCTTGAGCCCTAGTCTTGGGCAGAACTCTTTGTATACTAATGTAAATTTAATGTATATACATCTCTTTTCTCCTTTTCTTTTCTCTTTAGCTTGCTTATCAAGTTTTCCCTTTATTGGCAGATGTCAACGGAGTCTTCGATCTACCTAGGATTCGCAGACGGAGCCAGTCATCATACACAAAAATTGGATTTCATCGCTTGGGTGGTTTTATCACCCAAGGGTTTGTTGGTATCTTCGAGTGGCACATGCCTAGGGCCATCCATGCATAATGTGGCTGAATATAGCGTCGTCATATAACTTTTGCGTGATGCTATCTCTCATGGAATTTGCTCTTTATAAGTTCACATGGATTCCCAGTTAGTAGTATGTCAGTTGAACGGTCGTTACCACGTGCATGATCCTACTTTACTCTATCTATTCCTACGGGTACATATTTAATAACAACAATTTGATTTTATTACATATTATCACATTCCTAGGAGTTCTAATCATGTATCCAGTGCCTATGCTAATTACATTTTAGATTAGAATTTGTCACATTAATAAAGTAAAGAAAACCATTAAATGAATGTACACATTGTAAGATATAAGTAAATCCGAAGATCCCTTTTTTATATATTTCAAAATATGGTGTTTATATTACAAAATTGAGGCTAAAACCCTCAATACACATATACATCCGGTATGCATATCCCATGATATCTACGCCTGTGGCACCAGATCTGTGTCATGGTAGAAAACCATGGCGTTTGTGAGACATCAGAAGAGTTGTACCCATGCTCAAGGTACACCAACCACCTGTCACTGCATGGCTTCAAGTAGATCCTCTACCTGAACCATAGGAATCCTCTATGTCAAACAAGAGAGCTTTCCCTGCATTTTTTGTAGGACTCTCTCCGCTTCTCCTCCCACCACCTCATCTCCATGGTTCCTTTGTTTATGTCGTAGGAATCCCTTTAGCCATTGCGGACCCATGTCTGTGATTATACAAGTGTCTAGTTAATACTCAAACACCATCCCAAAAATAATTTTGTTCCTTAAATAAAAAAATACAAAAAAAATGAAATATTTAAAAATTTTGTTACCTATATCACTGTAGTCAGCCTTTGGTGGAAGTGGCATATCTAGATCTCCTCTGAAATTGATCCCTGCATAGGGATATTCATCCAGAGAAATGATTTGGCTCCACCACCAGAAGAAAAAATCATCGTTGTAAGGTGTTGACACCCTACCTCCCCCCTATCGTCTCATGACCTTGATCCATCATACCATGGTTGGATCATGTCGTCTTCTAGGAAGAACCTCCACTCTAGGTCCCAGACCTAGAACTCACTCGAGAAGGAAGCTGCAAAGAATAGATGCAAACCCGAAATTTTTCTTACTCCCTTGTTTGCACTCTGTCAACTGACCTTTCATATTGGTTAGCAGTGAGGTACACCAGTCGTAGACAGTGGGTCTAGCACACTCTACTGTGTAAAACATAAGATGTCTCGAGGCTTGATGCAATGAGGTCAAACCTATGATCCTGGTAAGCATGAGCACTATGATCTTCAAACTGAGATTACTTATCGCCCGGATGGGGACTTGGCTTCCCACCTTGGGAGTCCCTGCTACACAGTGGACATCGATATACTCCTCGATCTTCATCCCACTCCCTTCTCCATGTGACTTGAGGTTCAAAACCTCCCCTCGGTGTGATAGACCAGTCAAGAAGTAGATGTCCTCTACTTAGATCCTCAGTGATTGTCCATTGAGGATAAATCTCTCGCTATCATGGTCCCAGTAACCCCCCAACATATCCAACAACCTCATTGGGACCTCATTCCTTTAAGAGCTCAAAATTTGTACAAACCACATCTTTTTAAGGCCACTTGAGCCACCATATCTCATTCAACAGCTGCATCCACCTCCTCATGCTCTCTCTCTCTCCATTCTAGGACCATGTTGTAAAAAACAAATCAATTTTTAGAGTTAGAACCCCTCTTTTGGCCATTTGCATACCTATGCGCAACCTTCTTTGCACACAGTCGCATGTAGGTCTTAATAAATGCTCCATGTGGTTCACACAGGGGCATATACCTCATCATACACAGGAACTTAACAAAGGAGACCTGTGTACACCGAAAATCCTAGTTTACGCCCTCAAAATATAAAAAATGGAAACCTAATTCAAAAATGCAATCCATTGAATTTGAAGAGGATGAGATGAAGAGTTACCTGATCCATACGGTTCATGATTTCATTGCATGACACCCCTGCAATCGTCATTTGAATCTTAGAGTCATTTTGGTCCAAATTGCACTATTTGGGTAAAAATCAAAATGTTACAGTAATTTTCGATTTTATTACTATTTATAAGCTATTTTTACCCACTTTATATAGTTTCATGTTATTTTTTATCCTAATGGACTAATTCAAGAGTGGTTTTGAGATGGTTTTTTGTAGTTTTGACTTAGTTCTCTTGTGGATTTCAATGTCATGATTGGTCATTCGTCACCTCGGGCAAGTATTTTTATAACCTAACATATAGGATAGGTACCCACTCCATCGTGCATTTTTTCATTATCCTTTGACTACCGCCTTTTTACGCCTTAGGTACGAACCCATTTGTTGCAACACAAAACCTTTCGTCTGTTATAAATAGTGTCACTAATAAATGGTAGGGGTGCCCTAGTTAGATCCCCTTTGTCATTTGGTGCCCATGTCGATTTTTAACTTAGGACTAGGAGTCCATTATAACTTGATACATGACTTTATGATGAGCCTCATTTCTCATTCATGCACATGCGGCCTTATTCCCTGCGAACTCCCAAAACTGAGTCTTAGTTATTATATTTTCTGACTTATCTAAAAACCAAAAATATTGTCGAGCAATTTGTCACTTTCACACTCATTAAACTAGATTTTAAAGGTCATGAGTCTTAGTTAATATCTTTTCTGACTCATTATAAAAAATGAAAAATATTGCCAAGTGAACTTGTCTTTTTCACACTCGTAAATTGGATTTGAAAAGACATCTATTTGGCACAAGTTTACCCGTTTTTCACACCAAATAGACCACATGACATAAAAAAGGATAGTTTTTGGTGTTAAGTTTTGATTGCATCTCATGCCCTCACTTGCAGTATTGAGCCTTTAGTCGGTTATCACTTTGCATTATAAACCATTGCCTAAGCAGTTTTACATCCTCAACCAAGTAGAGGCATGTTTATATCCTTCATAATTTGACACCCTATACCATGGAGGAAACATCACCCCGAGTGTCCATCTCCCGCATGCATTCTCTTGCATTAAGCATAGGTACGTTCCACTACTGGAACTAGTTTTTCTTACTTGTGACACTCGTTTCCTCCTCTGAATCATAGCATTCATTTGTTATGAAAAAAAAAAAAAGACAAGCGGGAAGGGAGTAGGATATTATAATTGGAAGCAGTCGTGTTGCCTTTGAACAGAGCACAAAATTATTGAGTCCTTGTGTCATCATAATTTTGGGTTTAGCATGGCCTTAGGAAGTTGATCTCGTTACAGAGTTTTCTCTACAGACGGGTTACTCTTCCAGTCCCTATAGCAGAGATTATTGATGCCTCCTGCATCTAATAGTCACATCATTGAGTCTATGATGTTGTATTCAACCATATGTCTCATGCTCTTGTTCAAAGGAACTCTATCAACCTGTGTTTGCCACTCATAAGAAATCTTGACTTTGCATATCGTCCATACCCTCGATTTGTCTCAGAATCGCATGATACTATTGTCGTATCATGCACCCTGGACCTACTTTCATCATCGGTAGGTCACCTTGAACCCAACAATCAAAATTTCATCATTGGTCGTTGACTAGATGGAACATCATCGAATGTTGGATCGAAGTAGGCCTCTTTCTTATCTTGCACATTGGTTGATATAGAATACAATGGAATTGATTTGATTTCTACAGTCATACCTATCTATTATGGTTTACCCTTGGCCATAGAGATTTTTCCCCTTGTAACAACATCGTCCATTTTTATTACATAAATCAAATTTATGGACAAAACTGGGATGTGCATAGCACCAGGTAGTGTTCTAATCCTTTCATCTATGAACCTCAACTTGACTTTTCCTCATCCTATGATTCTAGTTGTTGAATCATCACCTAAGAAAGCATTACCTCCATCATACCTTTCATATTCACAGAACCACTCCCTGTGGGGAGTCATATGAAAGGATGCACCAAAGTCAACCAACCATGCCTCATGATCTGCATGTGTGCTTGAATAATCCAAGTACACATACCCTCCTTCTTCCTTGGAGTTATTTTCTTAAATAGAAGGAGATTCTTTAGATCCCTTCTTTCTCTCAAATTTGGATCTACACTGCTTCTTGTAGTGCCCTTCTTTTCCACATCTCCAACATACCTTTACAAAATTTCCAAGAGATTTAGATATACCCTTAGAATCAGATCTCCCACTTGAGAACTTATATCTATTTCTTTCCTGGGAACATCCCCTCGCAAATAATGCATCTGTGCTTTGTCCTTCAATATTATTCTGTCTCAACTCCTTCGACAACAAGGATGATACCACTTCATCAAAATTCAATTCAGTTGTATTACTACCTATGGCCACAACTGAGGGTATGACTGACATGCAAATTCAACAGTTCAGAGGAATGGCCGACACAGGTTAATAGACAGCCTTTGAACAAGATCATGAGACATATGGAATACTACAACAACATAGACTCAATGATGAAACCATGAGATGCAGGAGGCATCAATGAAATTCTCCATAGGGATTGGAAGAGTAACCAGTCGGGGTAGAAAACTCTCTGTAACAAGCTCAACTTCCTAAGACCATGCTAAACCCAAAATTATGATGACAAGTGGACTCAATAACTTTGTGCTCTATTCAAAGGTGACATGACTGCTTCCAATATAAGATAATACTCCCTTCCTGCCCTTATTTTTTTGTTTTGTTCATAGTCAAATGAATGTTATGATACAGAGGAGGAAACGAGTGTCGCAAGTAAGAAAAACCAGTTCTAGTAGTGAAACATACCTATGCTCAATGCAAGGAGATTCATGCGAGAGATGGACACTTAGGGGAATTTTCCCTCTTGGGTATAGGGTGTCAAGTTATGAAGGATATAAACAAGGCTTTTCTTGGTTGAGGATGCAAAACTGTTGAGGCAAACAATTTATAATGCAAAGTGAGAACTAGATATAGGTTCAATACTGCAAGCAAGAGCATGAAATGCACTCACAACTTAATGCCAAAAAATGTCATTTTTCATAATATTAGTCTACTTGGTGTAAAAAAGGGATAAACATGTACCAAATATATTTCCTTTCAAATCCAATTTATGAGTGTGAAAGAGACAAGTTCACTCGACAATCTTTTCGTTTTTTTGAAAACAAGTCGGAAAAGAGCTTAAATTAAACTCGATTGGGAGTCTTCTATGAATAGGGAAGCATATTTATGAATGAGAAATGAGGCTCAATATAAAGTCATGTATTATCTATAAGGGACTCTTGTTCCTACAGAAAAAACCTTGGCATGGGCACCAAATGGAGCAGATGATCTAACTAGGGTACCCATGTTTGGTAAGTCTCTACCACTTGATAATGACACATTTCATAGCAGATGGAAGGTTCCATGTCGCAAAAAATGGGCTCATACCTAAGGCATATGAGTGATATTTATAGTACAATGCAAATGTTCATAGTGGAATGGATACCTATCCTATATGTTGGGTAGCGAAAATACTTGCCCATGGTTACGAACAGTCAACATAACGCTGAAATCCACAAGAATCCATGGTGAAAACTACCAAAAACAACTCAATACACTGTTGTATTAGTCCATTAGGAAAAAAATGATTTGAAACTATAGGAAGTGGGTAAAAACTGCTATAAATAGTAACAAAACCAAAATTTAATATGTCATTTTGACTTTTTACCCAAATAGTGAAAATTGGACCAAATTACCTCTTATCTTCAACTGGTGATTGTGGGAGCATCAGGTGATGCAATTAGAGACCGTCTGGACTAGGTAATCCCTCTTCCCCTCCTATTCCTTTCTAGTGGATTACATTTTTAATTTTGGTTTCAAAATTTGAGTTAATTAAGGTACAAATTAGTTATTTCAGTTTACGCGGGCTACCACTCATCGAGTCATGTATACGCAAAGTTATACACGATATGTAAAATACAGACCGCATGTACTTAGCTCTATACATGACTTTCAATGTTGTAGCCCACGTACATGTTTGTAAACAAGGTTTTCTATGGTTGCTAACTCAAAAATTGATGTTTCTCTAACATGATGATGCTAAAATGGAGAGAAAGGGAACATGAGGAGGTAGATGTTTCTGTGGAAAGAGATCCGGGGACCCAAATGGCCTTGAAAATATGTGGGTTGTACAAATTTTTGGAAATCAAAAGGATGATGGCCCAGGTGAGGTTTCTTGATTTTCTCATGGATTAATGGGATCCTAACAATGAGAGCTTCAACCTTGATGGGAAACCATTGATGATTGAAGTCAAGGATATATAACTTTTGACTGGGTTATCACGTCGGGGTGAGGTAGTGAACCTCAAAGCTTAGGGAGATGGGAGTAGTATGAATATAGAGGAGTACATAGATTCTCACTATGTAGCAAGTACCGAGAAGGTCGGGATTCAACTCCCCATCTGAGCGATAAACAATCTCAGCCTCAAGATTGTTGTCCTTGTTTTGACCAAGGTCACAGGATCGGCTTCGTTGCATCATGCATTGAGGTCACTCATGTTCTATTATGTAGAGTTCTTGAGACCCACGATGTACAATTGGTGCACCTCACTACTAGATAATATGAAGAGCCAGTTGAAAGAATGCAAACAGGGTGACAAGAGAGACTTCGACTTTACCTCTATCTTGTCTAGTTTTTTCTTCGAGCGGGTTCTAGGTTTAGGACCTAGATTCAATATCATTTTGAGAGGACCTCATGATACAACCATGGGATGGTGGACTGAGGTAATAAGATGATAGGGGGGAGGTAGGGTTCCTGCACCCTACAACGATGATTTCTTTTATTGGTGGAGGTGACATGTCATTGCTCTGGATGACTACCCCTATGCATGGATCGACTTCAGAGGGGACCCTGACATGCCACTGCAATCAGGGACCTCCTACAGGGACATAGGTATGTCAATGTTTTTAAATATTTCATTTTTTTTTTAATTTTGTATAGTAAAACAAAAATATTTTTGGATGATGCTTAAGTACTAACTAGACACTTGTGTGACACAAACGTAGGACTGTGATAGCCAGATGGGATTCCACGACATCGCTGGAGGCACCAGGGAGATGAGGCAACAGGAGGAGAAGCATAGAGAATCCTTCAAAACATGCAGAGAAACCTGTCTCGTTTGAAACATAGGATTCTGATAGTTCAGGTAGAGGATCTGTCGAAGGCCATGCAATGACAAGTGGTTGGTGTGCCCAGATATTGGGTGCAACTCTTTTGGCATCTCACAAACATCGTAGTTTGTTATCATGACACACATCCAGTGCCATAGGCGTAGATGTCATGGATTTTGTATTATCGACTGTATATGTGTATTGAGGGTGTTGGCCCCAATTTTGTACTATAAACACCATATTTTTTTAAATATATATAAAACAGGGATCTTCGGCTTTACTTATATTACAATGTGTACATTGATGAGATGGTTTTATTTTCTTTATTTATGTGACAAGTGCCAATCTAAAATTAAATTAGCATAAGCATCAGATACATAATTAGAACTCCTAGGTATGTGATGATCAGTAATAAAATCAAACTATCGTTCTAAAAGACGTACCTGTAGGAATTGTCGGAGTAAATTAGGATCGTGCACGTGGTAACTGTCGTTCAACTGACATACTACTAACTAGGAATCCAGGTGAACCTCTAAAGAGAGAATACCATGTGAAATAGGATCGCACAAAATTTCTATAACGATGTTATATTTGGCCACATTATTCGTGGATGGCCCTAGGTATACACCACCTGAAGACACTAGTAGACCCTCGAGTGAGTAAACCACCCAAGCAGTGGAAGACAAGTTTCATGTATGATGAATGGCTCCATTTGCGAAGACTAAGTATACTGAAGACTCTGTTCATATCTTCCAACCAAGGGAAAACGTGATAAGCAAGTTGAAGACAAAAACTAAAGGGAAAAGATATATACACTAAATTACATTAGTATACAAAGAGTTACACCCAATATTGGGGCTCAAGCATAATATATTTTCAAGTAGAGCCCATTCCTAGGCTCGACCAATATATTCCCTTCATAATATTCTAACTCATAGGCTCCTTTTTCCAAAACATGCCGCACGATATAGGGACCATGCCACATGGGTTTGAACTTGCTTTCCCCCAGTGTTTCTTTGGATTGGTCATATAAAAGGAACAAGTCACCCTTAGTGTACAAGCGAGGACATAAATACTTATCGTATTGGACCTTGACACATCTTTTGTTCACCTCAATAGTCATAGAGGCATCTCGACACTGCTCGTCAAGACTTTATAGGTGTACAAGGCGTCGCTCGAGATCAGAAGTGTCAAGAAGGAGTGCGACTGCCAACTTAAGATAAGGGATCTTGCATTCAATAGGTAATATCGACCCCAAGCCATGTACTAACTTGAAAGGAGAAAATTCAGTGGCAGTCTTGACCAAGGTTCGTTATGCCTAGAGTGTGGGATATAGCATAATATGCCAGGCAAATTTACTCTGGTTGATAGTTTTCTGCAAAATGGTATTGAGAGAATTGTTGACGGCCTCTACCTATCCATTTTCCTGGGGGTAGTAAGGGGAAAAATGACCATGCTTAAACCCTATCTTGGATGCTAGCTCTTCCATCATTTCATTCTGAAAGTGACTACTATGATCAGTGACAATCTCACTCGCGATACCGAACGAGGCAATAATTTGATTGACTATGAAGAAGGCGACAGTATTCCCGTCGGATTTAACAATAGGCATGGATTTGGCCCACTTATTAAATTAGTCTACATCCATGATAATTTTTTGATTCCCCCCAGCTGAAGTTGGGTTTCAATCCACTAATTCCACCCCCCACTTGGTGAAGGGACCGACGGTAATGACTGGGTGAAGAGAGTGTTACACGTCAAAATTGCTCAGCTGGATAAGTGTCGCATTGTCCCTCTCAGTCGTCGTAAGTGTCGCATCTTCCCTACAACTTTCGCAAGTGTCGCAAGTTGGTCACTAGTGTCGCAAAGGATGTTCAGACATACTGTCATGATAACGACACTAAGGAGACACTTATAACATCTCACATGACTGATTTGAAGGAGGAGAACTGATATACTGAAGTCAAACAACCTTTTTCCACCTAAAAGCACCTCAAAAACTGAGTTTTGGAGAGGAGCGCTCCCCCTTACACTATCTCGGAGCGCCGGCGCTCCCCCATACACTGTCAGGGAGTGTTATAACGCTCCCAGGCCCTTTTGAGGGAGCGTTATAGATTTTGAGGGTGCTGGCGCCCCCCAAAGCTTACCAGGGAGCGCTACAGCGCTCTGATGGCCCTTTTGAGGGAGCGCTACCTATTCTGGGTGGTTGTTAAGCTGTTGAGATGAATGGGGGAAGCGTCTTTTTATTCTTGGAAAGCAGTTGAGATCGAATCCCTAGCCCAGCCATGATCCTAGGACAGATCCTCAACTGAAGGAGAAAAATCCTCACCTTCCCCAAGGATATCTCAAGATTGTTGAGCCTCTCCAAGGCTATATAAGCAAGCTTTCTAATGGTGAAAGGGACGGAAAAAGAGAGAATGTCAAACTTATGATCTCATAAGTGAGGACAGAAAGAGGAGGAATTACATATGTGAAACTTATGATCTTGGAGGAAATTTGCAGTCAGCTAGAGAAGAACCATCAGTGCAGCTGCTGCCATCCAGGTTGTGGATCTTTCAGGCAAGGGTTAGACAAAGAGGACCTGACGAAGCTGTCGCATTCGCATCTACGATTGTAAGTACTGCTGTCGTTATTCTCATTAATATGACACGCTTGGCCTGTTTCTTTCTAGTTTGTGTCTGATGCTACATGAACTTATCATTCAGTGATAGATCTGTTTTCAAGATAATGTCAATAGAGTAGGAAGTGGTCGTACTCTATTTTGTCCGCAGACCTCAGCGAGGAGCAAAAGATTGGAGCGCAACTCAGAGCGTGCAGGGACAAACATCAGTTAAGAGGTACCTCTGTTACTCTCCCTTCTCATGCATTAGGCTTAGATAGATTCAAAAGAAATTCAGTGTCCATGATAAGAACTTTTCTGTCTAGGGTTAAGGTCAAACCTTAGAGGTCGATCTACTTGTCCGCAGGCAGATTTTCCTACAACAGAGAGGATGGATGCAAACACATTTTCTGAGTGAACACTTAGCATTTTTGACACTTCTTAACCGCTTCAACACAATCTTTAAAAATAGTTGGCTAGAAATAATCAGATCGAAAAAAAATTTGGGTTGTCGCAATCTCGAATATATGACCACCACAAGCCCCGCATTGGCAGTCATTTATAACTGACTCGACTTCCTCATGAGTTAAAAAATGATGTAGGATACTTTCTATTCCTCGACGATACAAAGTGTCATCGATGATAGTGTAATTCTTGGCTTGGTATCATATGCATCATCGGTCATCTTGCGAGAGATGCTAAGGAAAATTCAAAGTTTGAAGATAGAGAACAATGCCTCCATACCAGGGGTATGACAACGAGAAAAGGAAAATGTGTTCATCCTCAAATGAATCAACATGTATAACATCCTCATCCAATCGTGGGAAGTCAGATATTAACTCTACAAAGACTAGTGATTTCTTCGATTTTGTAGAAGCGAAATCGAGATCAAACTCTTGTAAAATGGAAATCCGTTTATTATATTCCCCCCCTATGATACACCTGGTAAGGACATATTGAAATGGATTGACATGGGAAACCACAATAATATTGAAAATAAATATATAATGGCATAAACATTGGACTGCATGAACGACAGCTAAAGCTATCTTTTCAACGTGAGAATAATTGAGCTCAGGAATGACTAAGTTTCGACTAAGATAGTATATGACATGATCATGGAGCTCATCATCCTCCTGAACCAAAACCATACCAATTGTCTCTTTGGATGCAGATTCATAAAGAAATTAATCCCTACTATAATCAGGAGACCTCAACAGAGGCATCCATACCAAGGCTTTCTTCAAAGCATCGAAGGACTCCTGGGCTCGCTCATCCCAGATAAAAGGGGTGTCCTTCAAAAGATGCATGAAACCCTTAGTAATATTGGCATAGTTTACTATAAACTCACGTAAAAAATTATCTTTCCCCTGTAAACCTTCAAGTTGTCGAATAGTGTGCGGGGGAGGCCATCAAAGTATTGCCTCAACCTTTAACGGATCTACCATGATCCCAATCTCAAAAACCAGAAATCCCAAAAGACAACCAGACCTAATGCAAAAGATGCACTTATGAGGGTTCAACCAGATTCTATAATGACGTCATATTTCAAAAACTAGCCGAAGGTGCTTGTAGTGATCCACTCTCTTATGAGAGTGAGCAGTAGGATCGTCAAGATAAGATTCAATTATATGCTTAAGATTGTGGAATGCAAAGTTCATAGCATGTTGGAAGGTTTCTCCGGCATTTTTAAGGCCGAAAGGCATCTTTCGGTATGCAAAATTACCCCAAGGACAAACAAATTTCATCTTGTGTTGATCCTCAAGTTTAATTTGAATTTGATTATACCCTGAAAATCCATCCATGAAAGAAAAAAATTTGCTTCCTACACTCTCATAGAGAATCTCATCAATGAAAGGTGTCGGGAAGTTGTCTTTAGGACAGGCCTTGTTCAGGTCATGAAATTCCATGCATACATGGATGGTTCCTTTCTTCTTATTCACAGTAACAAGATTCGATACCCATTTAGTCAAGGGAACTAGGTAGATAAATCCAACATTAAGTAGTTTCTTTACCTCTTCCTTAATAGCAGGGGCCTTCCCGGGATTGACAGCTCTAAGACATTGTCAAGCAGGCTTAGAATCCATATAAGTTCTAATCTCATGCTTGAAAATACAAGGGTCGATTCCTGGCATCTCTTCATATGACCAAGAAAACACATCTCAAAATTCCTTGAAGATTTTGGTGTAGATCAGGATTTCTTCTAGAGAACAATCTACACCGATATGTACATTTTCAATCTTTCCAGGGGTATGAGAGATATCGATCCTGATGGTAGGATATATACTCGCCATATTTCCTTCGACATAAATTCCATGCATATCAAGTGGAACTACAATGTCACCGACTATCTCGCTCAAAGTAGATCGAAAGTCATCTTGTTCCATTCTAGCAAGCTCTGGGAGAAAATAAGAGTGATGATGCATATCATCCCAAGGTTTGTTAGAACCATTCATGGCTTTGATGATAGCTTCATCCGAGGGAAAATTATCATCGAGGAAGTCACGTGAACAAGAAAATGAAGTGGCCCACACGGGCTTAAGAATGAGATCTTCCTTTTCCGTTGGGGAGGTAATAGGATCGGGATCGACGGAAGAGTAAAGAACAGCTTGATACATAATATCTATTGTTGATAGTGGCATGGCCATTCTAGCATGCGACTGAACTTCACAAAATGAATTCGAGGAAGGTAGGGTCCAAGGATCGTTAGAATAAGAAGTGCAGAAAGGAATGGACCTCTATGATGAAACGGGCCTACTGGACATGGCGTAAACATGGTGAATCGATTCCATGAAGTCAAAGGTACCCATAAGGGATGAATACATTATGACACCAATATTCTAAGTTTTTGGCTGAGAATTGTCGACCACTAGGATCAACGATCCAATAGATGCATTGGGGATAGCATACACAAAGGATAACTGGTTTATCATCACAATCTTCCCATCGTGAGGAAAAAAAAGAGTACAGAAGACAAATTATACAACAATAGTCATATCATAAGTCCAATTACATCCTAGTAACAAGTTATAATCAAGAGGTGCATCAAACACCTTGACATCCACCTCTACTGTATTCTCACCTAACTGGACTAGAAAGGAAGGAAGAATATCGTGAGGGTGGAAGGTGTTATCACTCTGTAAATTCCCAGAGATTGTCAGGAAAGAAGAAATCTACGAGAGGTAACTTTATCCAACCACTTCAAAACTGGAATCTAGCCCTACCAGCTTTAGAGAGGGATCTCTCTGTATGATTTAGCTTTGTTTTAACTTTAAGTTATTAGGCTAGTTATATAAAATAAGATTGATTGGTTTGTTGTTGTTTTTGTTAAGTTGGCTAAAGGGGCTTTATGCATCCATTGGGCTATGGGGTCTATGTTATTAAGATAGAAATCTAAACCAGAAACAAAAGATTGTTTTCACGGGGCAAGATAATGCATTCGTTGGATTCTTTGAGCAATAAAATGATGAATAGCAGAAAAGATGAGAATATCAATTAAAGTAAATTAGCATTTAAGAATTTCTTCACTGTAATATCAGAAGATAAACATTAAGATCTTTCAAAGTCTGAAACAAGGTATACAAAGATAAATTCTACAACATGCATTACTTTTAAAAGATTTGGATTAGAAAACAATATGACAACTGAGCAAGAAAACATTCAACATAGAAAAGAAAACATCACCAATGAATACACGCGAGAATTTTGTAAAAAAATCTTTTTGTATTAATGGAAGATCTCTTGATAAAGATTACAGTCTTGTAGCTTGTAGGGCATAAATATCAACCCTCGGTACTTCAAAGTTTGAATTATTTATAATCAAAATTACACATGACCCTATCATTAAAGATCAAGATGTGGAAAATCTAAATTTATCTAACTAACTTAACAAGATATAAAAATTTAGGAAACTGTTTGATGACATGTTGAAACTTCATGTTGATTTCTGGGGTTAACTGTTGGTGAGGCCTCTACACGACCTCATCTGACTGGATAGATGACTAGGCTTGGACACCTCATCGACTACTCGATCATATTGCAAAGCTCTTCCCATCGAAGGTGACTGGGAATGCTAACTTTGAGTAATCTTCGGTAAACTTCATCCATCTCTATGTACTTGGTGAAAATTGGCTTGATGATGAAGATGTACCAGATCTCATGTTGTATACTGATGTTTAACTATAAAGCATCTAAGAATGCCTTGCCCGTGATATTGCCTTGTATTCCTGAGAATTTTGAACTATCCTTAGCCACAGTGGCTAGTTTCCTTTTGTAATCGATAAGTTTCATTAACTTGTCATTTATAACTCTCATACCAGGAAGGCCTTTCTTCTACAGAGATTTGATCTTGCTGAAAAATCTTTTCACTCCTGCGTCCATGGTCTGGATCTTTTCCTCCAACTGAAGCATCAACCCTCTCTTGGTTAGGACCCTCTTGACCTCAAGGATGGTCTTTGTCCTATATTCTATCTTCAACTCCTCTAGCTCCTCTCTGGTTTTTGAATTTATAAATTTGATGATCTCAATAGCTTCTGTGGGCATCTCTCCCAATTATGCTCTTATCTTTTCAATAGCTTGCTAACTTCTTTACACCAACTCGTTTTGCTCGAACATGATTTGTATCATCAGCCATATTTCATTCATGGACTTGGTGATGTTCATCCAAACACTTTCGTTGACCTCGGCAAGTGTTTTGACTGCCATTGTTTTCTTCTAAAGCTGTTGCAATTCTTGTTTGAGCTGGTCTGATGTTTGTTTTTCCTTGGAGTAGCTAGTTTGGTAAGAGGACTTGAGTTCCTGAAGGTTCTCAATCTCCTTTTTGAGTCTGCTAATCTCTGTCTCTTGCAAATTCATTTCTTCCATGGATTTAGACAGTTCAGCAGTCTTCTCTAGGGTTGTCAGTGGGGTTGCCGAGGGAATTTCTGCCACCGATGTTGTGCTCACTCCTATGAATGGAATTGTGCTTAGTGCAATGACCTCCATGGGATTTGACTGCTCCTTCTCTTTCACTAGTTTTTCCAATTCCACTTCCATTTCCTTCAACTGTGCATTCTTCTCCATGATGAGCTTGAGCATCTCATCATTTTCCCCTTCTATCTCCACTATTTTCTTTGCTTGTGAATCTTATATTGGTGGCAGTTTCAACTGTTTCCTCAGAGCTGTTATGTCGGCATTTTTTTTTTGAGCATCTCCTCGACTGCTTTCACATTCGAGGGATCATATACGATCTTGAGGACTAGTTCCTCCAACATCTTAATCCGGTTATCCTTGGAAAAGGATGATATTTTTTCCAACTTGAGCTGTGTATGGACATTTTTCAGAGATACTTGCAACTTGGAGGTAGCAGTAGAAGCATGTGCCAATGTGGAGAAAACCATTTCTCCAGTTTTCCTGTGCAGATCAATTTGATCAACTGGATGCACATCTTTACTATGAAATTCTAATGTTTCTCTTTTGTAATCGGTGATTACTTTCGGGTCTGGCACCTATTCTTGCAAAAATGCCATGTGCATTCTACCCTTCTTAGTGTCAAATGAAAACAACAGTCTGTGTTGTGCAGTGGATGTTTACTTCCATAACTGAGCATACATGTTGCTGGTCAGCATCTGATTTTTCTTTTTGATCATATCATACTTCTCAAAAATACTCAATTTCGGTCCTATTTTCCTCAGCTGGCTGGCTGGTGGAGTATCTGTAGGCTTCTTGGGAAACATTGTAGTCATGATTTTTTTACTGCTTGTACTAAAGAGAAATTGATCAACCTCCATAGTTGTAGTGGATTGAATTCCCTTTTCACCAGCTGGTTCAGCTGCCTAACTGATTTTTGGCCTGTTGGTGTGCAATTGGAACTCTTCAGATGATACTTCAGTGAAGGAAGGTGAAGTGCCCTTCCTGGGCCTTTTCTCCTTGGGAACTTGTGGTGTAGTCATCTAGGAGATAGTGACCAAAAGGTCCTGTTGTTCTGTCTCAACCAGAGTGTTTGGCTCCCACTCTATCTGGTTGGCGAATTTCTCTATCTCAGGCCTGGATGTGTGGACATATGGGATATTCTTATTCTTAACTCTCATCTCTGAAATTATCCCGCAGGGGTCATAATGCCATATGAAGCTAGCAAAAAACTTCATTTCTTTTAATAGTCTATTTGCTTCCTCCCCAGTGCCTTGACTACTGCAGATGAATGACCTAATCTTCCCTTTGATTCTGAGCTATTGCTTCTTCTTCAGAGACACAAAATGTGTTTCATCTGAATTAATCATTCGTCTTATGTATTCCAGGGAAACTATTCTCACGGGAAGATACTTGGGTAACTTGTATGGAGCCAATTCGCACCCATACACTCTGATCTTTGTGTGGTCCTGGTACAGGTACCAGTCTCCTGTTTTTGCAAGGTCTGAAAGGTGTAATATCCTTTGAATTTCCTCATTTATTCTCAGCTTGGGTCTACCACTAAGCATGCTCACCACGGGATGGTAAAACTGCTTGATAAATTTTTTGAAGCTGAATTCTGTAGATTTGTCTCTCATCAAGGAAGTCCACGTTGTCACTACCTATGGCCTCCCATCCTTGTCCATATTCTGCATCGAAAAGGATAATTTGTCCGCTTGAAAGAATAGGAACATGTAAGACATTATTGAGGAATACCATAACATGCCTTCTGTGGCGAAATTTGAGAATTGCTAGTGAATGTTGTTTGCTAGGAAGGCATTGTAGTCAAACTAAGTGGTGGGTTTCTCATTTGTGGAGAAGATGGACAGAAGACCCAATATGGGTTCATCCACCCACTAATCCGAAAAATACACGAGGAGGGTGCAGAGCGATGAGAGGACCTGGTTTCCCTTCACTGAGAATAGAGATGAAGGATACAGGGGATTTGTAGTGGGGAGCTAAGCGACCTGTGGGAGAAAAAGCTTGAAAATCTGATCTCTTTGGGGGAAAGATAATTTCTGATACAGTTCTGTGATAATTTCAAGATTGAACGGTGAGACAGATTCAGCTCTGGATATTTGCATCATCTGGTCAATGATTTCAGGTGTAATGAGGAAAATAATTTCTCATGTTGAAGAAACTATGGCTCTCTGGTCGGGAAGGTAATGAGCTTGGCATTTGAGGGTGAATTCGGGGAAATGGTGAACCTGGGGGAAAAGATACAGGGGAAGGTTTGACTCCCAGAGACCAATTTTTTCACTCTGGTCAAGGAAAACCTCTTTGAGCCATGACTACAGGTCCATGTTGGAAGGTTTACAGTTGGGAGTAAGCTTGTCATTGATGGAAAGAAAACCGATGGCAAAGATCAGCATGATCAGTAGCTCAATGATAATGTAAGAGTAATCTCCATTTTAGAACTTCAGATACCGGGATTTGAAGTGTCAAAACACTTCACCACCGAAGTGGCAAAATCGTGAAGTGGCTAAATCATGAAGTGATGAAATTGCAAGGTGGACGAAATCACGAAGCGGTGAAATAACGAAGGTGGATGAAATCGTGAAGCGACGAAATCAAGAAGTAGCAAAATCGTGAGAAGATCTGGGCCGTAGGATCTAGGGTATCTACGAATGCTCAATAGCCGTTAGATATGGTGAAGCTGGAAGGAAAATAAGTCCAAGAGTCATCCAACTCTCTAAAACAGTGAAGGAATCCTGGCCATCCATCGGGGACAGTCTTGGACCGTTGATCAAGAGGACACGTGTCGAAAGATGAGCACGACAAAGACTCCATTTTGGAGTTTCACAAGTCGTGAAATCCAAAGGAAAGAGGTTCAAACTCACAATATGTGAGATCACGAAAATATCTTGACTGTCATATCACCAAGGATTCTGGACCATTGATTTGAGCTCCATCTCGAAGCTTCGCCTATCGCGACTTAGAGTGACAAGAATATCCATCTAAGGAACAGCGAGATGCAAGATTGTGAAAAGATCAGGACTGTCGGATCACTAAGAACGTGGAGCATTGATCTGAGCTCCATCTCGGAGCTTCGCCTATCGTGACTTGGAGTGATGAGAACCTCCATCTTAGGAAAAGCAATATGTGAAATCATGATTCAATCGTAGCCGTCAGATCAAGGTGTGATCTGGACCATTGATCCGACTCCATTTTAGAGTTTCACGAATCACGACTTGGAGAGGCAAGAAACATAACCACAAGAACACTGAAATCACGATATGATCTGAGATGTTGAATCAATATCATATCTGAATCGTCGAATCATAGGACAAGTGGCAAGCGATTGGAATTTCACTGACTTGGAGTCAACAGAGCATGGTGTGGAAACTTGCAAAATATGAAGCACCCTTTTGGCATAGCCTATGGTCACCACTGGTGATCATGAGAAGGGAAGGATTCAGTTCAGATAAGCTCCATTTCGGGGTTTCGGACTTGGAGAGTTGAGAGGCCTCATCTCTAGATTCAAAAAATGTGAAATTGTGAAAGCGCTTTATGCATAAGCGTGTGGTCACAGCCATTGGGAACATCGATGGAATATGGAGGAAGAAGCTAGAGGTGCTAAGCTTCACCATAGGGATCCCAAAATGTTGAATTACGAAATGGTGAAACAGGCACAAGATTTTTTTTTCTTAATCCAACGGTTCAGGTGAAGTTGAACAAGATCGAAGGGCTACTTTTTCTCTTCTCAGTGTAACAGCTAAAACAAATGATGATCTTTGCCAGAGGACTCGAAGAGGATTGAGTGTGATCACCAAAGAAGATGAAGAGTCTCAAGGCATCTTCCAGTGGATTGAGGATTATTGATATAGGAGATTGACATATGGAAGGGGATTAAAGTCTGTAGCTGAAAACATAAAGGATAAGATCATCTAAGATAGAGAAGACGAAGAGTCCCGACTGCCAGAGAGGCTAAGGAATCTCAGCATGACATCTAGTGATGTTGAACGCGTGGGCAAACTGCCAAAGAAGCTGAAGGGTTACCATGATGATCATACAGAGCACTCAAAATGTGGAGGAGATGAATGTGGTGTGAGTAGGCAGAGGGATTGCACACATTGCATGCACAATTAGCACAGAAGCTATAAGTACACCATACAGAGAAGAGTTGTGATGGTTGTTAGTGTAGCTGTGATTATCGTTGTTGTAGGTGATTCATTTGTGAAGAAGGAGGAGAGTGGAGAAGCTGAATTGAATAGAAGAGGAATTGTGAAGTGAATGGAAATGGCACACAGAGCATAAAGAGTAGAAGAATAGATAGTGCAAGTCATGTGTGCAGGAAGGCAGTGAGGCAGACATAGCAACGAAATGCAGCAAAATAGTGATGAGTCTAGTATGCAACTATTGAACATTATATCATTGTAATAAGTTTCAGTAGAAAAGATTTATATTTTAGGGTGGAAGGGAGGTGCTAGGGAGGACTATTTTTCTCATAGGTTCAAGTGGGTTCTTGAACACAGGGAGTTGTAGCTTCCATCTGGTTACAGCTAGAGAAACCAGGGTGGCAGGGTGGTGCAAGGGAGAACTCTTGTTCTTTGTTATACAGGTTGGTGCCTATATGATTGGAAGTTGGTGCTTCCATCTAGTTGGTGCTGGAAACACTCAGGGAGTTGGTGCTTCCTTCTAGTTGGTGCTAGAGAAACCAGGGAGTTGATGCTTCCTTCTAGTGGGTGCTAGAGAAAATAGAGAGTTGGTGCTTTCAACAAGTAGTAGCTTGCAAAACTGAGGTTGTAGCCTCATTATGAGTTGGTTCTCATATGTATGATAATGTAAAGAATGTAACTATTAATTATCATATAAAGAAAAAGAGGTTTTTAACCTATATGGGTTTCCTCGGGAAATATTCGTCTCTGTGTTTCTCATATATGTGACTGATGTTGAATGTACCATTGTTTATTTCCCTACATTATTGTGATCATCATTCAGTGTTTCTGCAAAGAGTTTAAAAGAAGCATAATTGTTTAAGCATGATAACAACTGATTCCCCCCCCCCCCTCTCAGTTGTCCCACAATTGGTATCAGAGCCAGCCCCCTTTTTATCTAAGGGTAGATCCTAGAGCTTAAACATGACGAGCCATGAAGGGACTTTAGTCACTAGGCCTCCTCTATTTGATGGAACGAATTTTTCCTTCTGGAAGGTTAGAATGAGAACATACCTAATGGCCTTAGGAGTTGATCTCTGGGATGTAGTAGAGACTGGATACATAAAGACTATTGTGCTAGCTTCCAAGGATGATAAGTTAGAATTTAGCTTTAATGCTAAGGGAATGAATGTTATCTTGAATGGACTTGCATAATCCGATTTTGTGAAGGTGATGCATATTCAAACTGCTAAAAAAATGTGGGACAAACTCATTAACAATTATGAAGGTAATGAGAAGGTGAAAGATGCAAACCTTCAAACCTACAGAGTACATCTTGAAAAGATACAGATGAAAGAAGATGAAACCATTGGGAAGTATTTTCTGAGAGTTGAAGAACTAGTAAATGCAATGAAAGCACTTGGCGAAAAAATTGAGGAACCCTCTTTAGTTCAAAAAATTTTGAGATCTCTACCAGATAGGTTCAACCCAAAGGTCTCAGCTATAGAATAACTTAATGATATAAAGACTTTGTCTTTTGATCAACTTCTAGGAACGTTGACTGCATATGAAATGAGGATAGTTACAGATAAAACCACCTCTAGAGAAGCATCATTTAAAGAATATAAGAATGAGGATTGTGAGGCTGATGAAATTGAAGCAAAATTCGTGAGAAGATTAAAGAAAGGATCATACAAGTACCAAGGTAAGAATCCCTTCAAATGTTTCAACTGTGGTAAGATAGGTCATTTTGCAAATAAATGTCCACACAAGAAACATGATCAAAACTCTGAAGATGAAGAGAAGCACAAATCAATAAGATTTGATAAGAAGAAGAGTTTATGTGTAAACAATGATGACTCCTCAGAAGACACCGATAGTGATTCTTCATGTGAAGATAAAGTAAATGACTTCATGCTTATGGCTAAAGAGGATTATGATAATGAAAGAACAAGAAGTGAAGAGACTGATGAAGAAGTTGTGGTTGATATGGAAGGAGAACTGATCAATGCACTGGAAGAGATTGACATACTAAGAATCAAGAATAGAAAGAAAAAACAATTGTTGATACAGTTTGAGAAAGATAGTAAATAGCCCGATGAAGACTTTTCCCTGCTGAAAGTGGAATTAGAAGAGGCAAGGAAAATCGAGGATATTCTGAAACATCAGCTATCAAAAAAGAGGGCAAGATCTGAATCCCTCGAAGAGGTAGTGAAAACTAGGAAAGAGATGGAGAAGTTTCAAATCTTGTATCATCAGAATCTATCTAGTATCAAAGCCTCGGAAGGATTAACCACCATTTTGAATCCGCAAAGAAATCCAAATCTAAAAACTAGTTTGGGGTTTGAAGAGGGATCAAGTAGTGGTCAGCCAAGGAACAAAGAACCCATCAAGTTTGTTAAATCTACAACCAATGACAACCACAAACCTTCAGAAACAAAGGAAGACAATCAGTCACCCAGGACGAGTAAAGAAAGAGGTACCAGGACTGAATGTGTAGAACAAAGAAATAATGTACTCCCTACTCAAGGACATCATCAGCATGGAAGAAATCGATTTTCTCAATGAAGACAATCATTTTCCAGGTACAAAGAATTTTTCTATGGATATTGTTTCTACTGTTCTAACTTTGGTCACAAAGCTGTAAATTGTTCCTTAAGAATTAGACATGAGCAATTAAGATTTCCAAGGAATAAATTTCTACCACAACAAAGAATGATACAACAAAGTAATAAACCATCACAGATTGCAAATTGTCAAATTAAGTCTATAGACATGCAACTGAGGAGATCAATAAATAATAAACAATCAATGAGTAGACAATGTTGCAACAATAACTTTGACTTATTGAACAATGAGATTGAATGTTATAACTATCACAACTTTGGCCACAAAGATACAAACTGCCATCTAAAGAATTTCAATGCAGACCCAAGGATAAAGTTCTTAGATAGAAAGGCCAGCACATGGAAAAGGAAAGATAGTGAAAAATGTGATCTAGCACTTTCAATTCAAAAACAAAAGGCCTCCGAGAATATAGAAAGTGGATGTTGCAAGCACATGACTGGAGACATGGATAAGCTTCTGTACATAAGTAAAAGAAAAAAAAAAAATGTGATCCTTGAAAATGATGAACCAGGTAAAATCAAGGATAGAGGGATGGTTAGTTTAAGTAATGACAAAGGAGATGCCCAATACGTTTTTCTTGTGGATGGTCTGAAACATAATTCACTCAGTTCAAGTCAAAAGTGTGATAGAGGCAGTGAAGAGGTGCTCACGTCCAAAGAATGTAAGGTAAATGTAAACTCAGAACAAGTGGTGAATAAAAGTATAAGGACAAACAATAATGTTGAAATTGAGCCCTCCCCTGCAAGTAAAGAAGAAGATTCAGATACAATAAAAGCATGTTCAACTAACATTAACCCCATGGATGAAGTAGGAGAAGAACAATGTCATAAATAGGAAGCAGAAGTTATGAAGGTTGAGAAGGAAGACACCCAAAGCAAGTCCTTAAACAACTCCATGACCCTGGATAAAATCTTGGATAGTCAGATATCACCAAATGACAAATCTGGTATTGGATATAACAAAGAAAAAACTAGTACTCCTAAGAAACCTGATACAGGTCCTTTGTCTGTGAAACAGAAAAGCAGGTATGAGAGTGGTTGTATCAGTTTTCTCTTGTGATTGAATATGGACATAAAACCTTGGATTGTGTGCATCATGGAATAAATATGAAATTTCATCATTAGAAATCGATGAGAATCAATGGGGAGATCCAAGGGTTCTTTGAATAGTAACAAGCAACAATTACGCAGAGTGTTAGTGGGATAGCAACCTCTTCAACAACAACATTTTGTTTTACAAAATGATATACATGACATTCTGTAGAGATAACAAGAGGAAAGACCTTGTCAAGGAAAGTTAACCTTTAGGAACAAAAGGGGAAAAGAGTCAGCAGCAGAGAGATAACAGTGATAGGGGGAGTCATCCACTCATGAAAAGAAAAGGTTGATGAAAGAGTCTGAGTAAGAGAGGTGAGCATTTTTTAGTATTCTACAGAGGATACAACGAAAGCTAAAGATGAACAGATCCAAGAATCAAAAAAATAAGACTCTGTTTTGGATACAAACATCTGTAGGCCTCGAATAAGAGATTACATCCCATCAGGGGGAGTTTGTGTTGGCTTAATATCTGATACCTCCTAAAATTACTGCAACATCTCAGGGGGAGCGTGTTTTCTTTGACATTGATGTCAAAGGGGGAGAAAAGTTGTTGTCTGAATTGGATGCTACAGTTGGAGGTCCAAACAAATTAGCGCATCCATTCAGGGTTTCCATCGATGCCAAGGGGGGAGATTGTTGGAAGGTTTACAGTTGGGATTAAGCTTATCATTGATGGCAAGAACAATGATGGAAAAGATCAGCATGATCAATAGCGTAGTGATCATGGAAGAGTAAACTCCATTTTAGAACTTCAGATACCGGGATTTGAAGTGTCAAAACACTTCACCACCGAAGTGGAGAAATCGCGAAGTGGTGAAATCGTGAAGTGACGAAATTGCAAGGTGGACGAAATCGCGAAGGTGGATGAAATCGAAAAGCGTCGAAATCGCGAAGGTGGACAAAATTGCGAAGTGGCAAAATCGTGAAGTGGAAATATCCTGAGAAGATCTGGGCTGTACGATCTGGGGTATCTACAAAGGCTCAATAGCCGTTAGATATGGTGAAGCTGCAAGGCAAATAAGTCTAAGAGTCATCCAACTCTCCAAAATTGTGAAGGAATCCTGGTCATCCATCGGGGACAGTCGTGGACTGTTGATCAAGAGGATGCATGGAGAAAGATCAGAGCACCACAAAGACTCCATTTTGGAGTTTCGCAAGTCGTGAAATCCAAAGGAAAGAGGTTCAAACTCGTGATATGCGAGATCACGAAAATATCTTGATCGTCATATCACCAAGGATTCTGGACCGTCGACCTGAGCTCCATCTCGGAGCTTTACCTATCGTGACTTGGAGTGACAAGAATCTCCATCTAAGGAACAGTGAGATGCGAGATCACAAAATGATCAGGACCGTCGGATCACCAAGAACGTGGATCGTTGATCTGAGCTCCATCTTGGAGCTTCACCTATCGTGACTTAGAGTGACGAGAACCTCCATCTTAGGAACAACAATATGCAAAATCATGATTCAATTGCAAGCATCAAATCAAGGTGTGATCTGGACCATTCATCCAACTCCATTTCAGAGTTTCACAAATCGCGACTTGGACAGGCAAGAAACATAACCACAAGAACGTTGAAATCACGATATGTGAAATCACGATATGATCTGAGTTGTTGAATCAATATCATATCTGAATCATCGAATCATAGGACAAGTGACAAGTGATTGGAATTTCACTGACTTGGATTCAATGGAGCATGGTGTGGAAACTCACAAAATATGAAGCACCTTTTTGGCACAGCCTATGGTCACCGTCGGTGGTCACAAGAAGGGAAGGAGTCAGTTTAGATAAGCTCCATTTTGGGGTTTCAAGGATCGCGACTTGTAGATTCGAGAGGCCTCATCTCCAGTTTCACAAAATGCGAAATCGCAAAAGTGCTTTATGCATAAGTGCGTGGTCACAGCCATTGGGCACATCAATGGAAGATGGAGGAAGAAGCTAGAGGTCCTAAGCTTCACCACAGGGATCCCAAAATGCCAAATTACGAAATGGAGAAACAGGCACAAGATTCTTTATAATTAATCCAATGGTTTAGGTGAAGTTGAACAAGATCAAAGGGATACTTTTGCGCTTCTCAATGTAACAGCTAAAACAAATGATGATCTCTACCAGAGGACTCGAAGAGGACTGAGTGTGCTCGCCAAAGAAGATGAAGAGTCTCAAGGCATCTTCCAGTGGATTGAGGATTATTGATACAGGCGATCGACAGATGGAAGGGGATTGAAGTCTGTAGCTAAAAACAGAAAGAATAAACTCATCTAAGACAGAGAAGACAAAGAGTCTCGACTGCCAGAGAGGCTGAGGAATCCCAGCATGACATCTAGTGATGTTGAACATGTGGGCAAACCACCAGAGAATTTGAAGGGTTACCATGATGATAAGACAGAGCACTCGAAATGTGGAGGATATGAACATGGCGTGAGCAGGCAGAGGGATTGCGTGCATTACATGCACAAGTAGAACAGAATCTATAAGTACACCATACAAAGAAGAGTTTTGATGGTTGTTGGTGTAGCTATGATTGTCATTGTTGTAGGTGATTCATGTGTGAAGAAGGAGGAGAGTGGAGCAGCTGAATTGAATAGAAGAGGAATTGTGCAGTGAATGGACATGGCCCACAGAGCATAAAGAGCAGAAGAACATACATCGCAATTCATGTGTGTAAGAAGGCAGTGAGGCAAACAGAGCAACAAAATGCAGCAGAACAGTGATGAGTCTGGTATGCCACTGTTGAACATTATATCATTGTCATAAGTTTCAGTAGCAAAGATTTATATTTTAGGGTGGAAGGGAGGTGTTAGGGAGGACTGTTGTCCTCATAGGTTCAAGTGGGTGCTTGAACATAGGGAGTTGTAGCTTCCATATGGTTATGGCCAGAGAAACCAGGGTGGCAGGGTGGTGCAAGGGAGAACTCTTGTTCTATGTTATACAGGTTGATGCCTGTATGATTGGAAGTTGGTGCTTCCATCCAGTTGGTGCTAGAAACACTCAGGGAGTTGGTGCTTCCTTCTAGTTGGTGCTAGAGAAACCATGGAGTTGGTGCTTCCTTCTAGTGGGTGCTAGAGAAAACAGAGAGTTGGTGCTCTCAGCAAGTAGCAACTTGCAAAACTGAGGTTGTAGCCTCATTATGAGTTGGTGCTCACATGTATGATAATGTAAAGAATGTAACTATTACTTATCATATAAAGAAAAAGAGGTCTTTACCCTATATGGGTTTCCTTGGGAAATATATGTCTCTGTGCTTCTTATATATGTGATTGATGCTGAATGTGCCATTGTTTATTTCCCTGCATTATTTTGATCATCATTTAGTGTTTCTGAAAAGAGTTTAAAAGAAGCATAATTGTTTAAGCATGGTAAAAACTGATTCACCCCCCCTCTCAGTTGTCTAATAGTCCGCGAAGTCAAACTCGCATATGATGTCTATGAATAAATGGTCTTTGTTGGCCAGATGGATCCTGTCGAGGTCAACAGGGGGCGGGAGGAAAGGATTTTCCTTAGCTTCTGTTCTTTTTTATTTTGGTGCCATCACTGTAAAAATACCTGCAAATCAAAAAATCGTTAGTGGGGATGATGGTGGCTTTGGATAGTTGACTGTAATGGAGAGGAAAACGGGGAAAAAATTCTCTGGTGCGGTGACAGGGTGAATGATGAGGGAAATAAGGGTGAAGGTAGTTTTCAAGAAAACGAATACCCATTGGGTGTGGGAGACAGGTCAGGAGGTTAACAGATAGGTTAGCCAATAATAAATGGCCAACGATTCGTTTAGAACATGAGATGGCAGGTGACAATGAATGAATAATATGGTTGGGTGACATGGTGGGAGTTGATTGGGTAGTAACCATGGTGAGAGGACTTGTAAAGGGTGAACAAGGGGAATGGACTAATAGAGTAATGAGATGTGACCTCTAGGGGAAAAATGTGGATAATTATGTCATGGGGTGACAAGGTATGTTAGACCTTGGGAGGCGGTGGGAGTCTGACCCAATAGATTCCTGCCATGTAGAGATAAGGGGCCCGTAAGAAAACAATCCATTCCAACCCCCTCCCCCCACCATTAAAGGCAGAACGGTCGGGTGGGGGTCTGGAATCCAATATAATCCATGGATATGAGCGTGAACATCTGAACCGTTCGTATATGTTCCTTTGTTATTTCTGATTGCAGACCCCCCCCCCACCATTAAAGGTAGAATGATTGGGGGGGTCCGAAAAGACCTATCAATCGTAGATCTGGGTGCCCACTCTCCAGTCGTTCATCTATGCATTGTGATTAACTGTGAGTGCAAAGGCATATGAGCTCTGAAAAACTTAGGATAAGTGCATATTATGGGTTTTCCCAAGATTTTCCATGTTTTTATCACCAAGGGGTTAGACATCAAACCTTTTAAACCTCAAAGATATGGTTCAACATTGATCATCATGCTTGTTTTAATGAGATAAATCAAACTACCCTATGCTCTAACCTAATTACCTATGACAATTAGTCCAAATTAAACTGTTGGACTAAGAAATTACTCTATCCTGGGGTTATCTGACCAAGATTAGGCAGTTTGGTCAGATTTATTCACTAACTAACCTAGATTACTTGGCTAAGATTAAACAGTTTAGCCAATCTTATTCACTACTCCTATGAACATAAATTTAAAAGAACTTGGCCATACTTGAATGGTATGGACCAAATCATTGTTATTGCATGGGGCTCTATTGAATTTCTTTTATTCCCTCTTTTATTCTTTTTCTTTTTCTTTTCTTTTCTCAAATTATTTGTAGAATGGACAATCATTTGACAAACAAAAACACTTAAAGAGATAACATTTCAGTCACCAATTGATCCTATAAATTATAGGGTTATAACAGCGGCTCCACCTGGGGATGGTACTCTCCTTGTGAAGTGCCAAGAATCTTGATTCCTGATGTTCTTCCAAACTTTCTCCATAGTTGTCTTTGTTGCTTGATTGGTTTTATTTTTGAAAACTGGAAGACAATGTTCAATGGCTTAGGGCCTTCTCTGTGGGATTCAACCATCTGATCAAATTTATTTCACTCAAAAACTTGTAAACAAAATGAAAATGGTTTATACAATGGAAAAGTGTGACTGCAGGTCACTGCTGAGCAGGTGAATAGTGCTTCAGCATTTTGCCATTTGCAGGTCCTCTTGGCAGATTTGTCCCATCACTATTGTTGAGAAAGAAGGCATTATTTCCTCTGAATGCTTGAATCATGTAAGGTCCCTTCCATAGACTGTCGAATTTTCCATGCTTCCATTTATCCTCATTTTGGGCATCCCATCTCAGTACTAAGTCACCTAGCTCAAAGTCATCTTCTTTAGTTCTTTTGTCAAAGATCTTCTTAATGCTTTCTTGGAAAACCTGATTTTTGTTGTATACTTCTTCTCTGGATTGTTGCAAGTGGATCATATGGTTTATCCTTCTTTGGGAGTCGTTCAGCTCGACTTGCATCTCTTGCAACAATTTCATGACAAGAACTCCTAAGGAAGTGGGAAAAACTGCTTCAGTGTCGTAGACCAGCTGATATGGTGACATACCAATTGACCTCTTGGTGGTCAGTCTGTCGACCCATAGTATGAAAACCAACTTGTTATGCCATTATTTTTTTTTTCTTGCAAATTCTTCTTAATAATGTTCACCAGGGTCTTATTGGATGACTCCGCCAGCCCATTTCCCTGAGGGTAATAAGTTGTGGAATGACCCAAACCAATATGATACTGGTTGCAAAAGTCTATAAGATTCTTATATCGGAAAGCAGTTGCATTTTCAGTTATAATATTTCTAGGACATCCAAAACGAGACAAGATATTATTTTCAAGAAATTTAATAATGACAGAATCATTAGTTTGCCTGCTTGGTACAACTTCGATCCATTTTTTGAAATAGTTTGTGGCAGTAAGAATCCACTTGTGCTATTCAGAAGAGGGAGGATGATAAATTCTAATCCCCATTGCTAGAAAGGAGCTTCAACAGAGATTGGTTTTAGGGGCAAATGAAGAAGCTTTTTTTTGCCCTCGAAAACATGACATTTATGACACGAAGTCACTTTCTGATGCACATCAGTGAACAACGTAGGCCAATAGAACCCAACTCTGAGAATTTTATTAGCTGTGATCTTCTAGCTCAGATGACCACCACAGTCTCCTGCATGAAAATCCTACAATACTTTGTCAGCTTCATCTTTTAACAAACAATTCAACAAAATACCTCCAGGATCCTTCCAATATAGATTGCCTTCTAGAATGAAAAATTTAATGCTTTCAATTTCAAAAACCTAGCTTTAGTTTTGGTCAGACCAGGGGGAGCTTGTAAGTTATGCGAAACAAATATCAGGTCTGCACACCATGGACAGTTCAAAAATACCTCTTTCACAGTTGGATTCGCCTTCTCTCCCTGTTCATCTACTGCAGCTAAGAAATTAATATCAAGAGCATGGAAATTGGATTCAACCATTAACTTTGCTAGACCTTGACCTTTAATCAGTTTAGTAGGCTTAATCTCTATGTCATACTCCATAATGATAGCAATCCATTTTCCTCTTTGGCCATCTGGGTTGTCCTGAGTTAAAATGTCTTTTACTACCACTTTTGGAACATAAGCGATGGTGTGGGAATGGAGAATATATACTCTAAAATCCTTTACGGCTTTCACCAAGGCAAAAGCTTGTTTCTCCATTATTTTATAATTCAAAGAAGCATCTCTTAAATATTTACTTAAAAAGGCTATGGGTTTTTCATACCCTTCGTTTTTTTTCTATAGTAATACTGCTGCAATGGTATGTTCAAAAGCGAAAGAAAAAAGGTAAAAATCCTTGGTGAAATCAGGATTGATCAAGATTGGAGCCTGTGTGAGTGCATGTTTAACTTGTTCAAAAGACTGTTTAGATTCAGTGTCTCATTTTATTTTTGTGTCCTTTTTTAACATGTTTTTGATGTTCCTGAAAAGCTCGGCTAGGTTAGGTATGGGCGAGTGGAACAAAAAGGTATATTGCATGTAGTTGCTGACGTAGCTAAACCATCTGCTAAAATATTTTGTCCCCTAGACATAACATGTAAAACAACTTCAGTGAAATATTTAAGGGCATCCAAAACAACATTCCTATAAGCTCTAAGATGGGGATGTTTTGTTGCATACTCACCTTTGATTTGTTTGATAATTAATTTAGAATTTCCTCTTACCATGATTTGTTTGGCACCAACTTTCTTTAGAAGTTTTAGACTGAGCATCAAAGCTTCGTACTCGGCAATGTTGTTAGTGCATTGAAAATTTAATTTGTAAGAATGGTTTTCCGAATACCTGGATTTTTGATTGTGCAACCAAACTCCTACTCCAGCTCCTTGTTTTCTTACAGCTCCATGTTGGACACACCTACCACACTTAAATGGGAGGGTGAATGAGTGTGGGGTTCTTTTTCCCAAAACTTCCCTCTTGCACAAAAACTCATCAATTAGCATTCAACATTTATTCATTACCCATTGTTGTCATTTATAACCAGTTAGATGTGAGCACATATCAGCAACATATATCAGCAATATATCATCAACAAGTCATCACCACAATGAACACAAAGAACACAAGATGTATGTACAATTTTCTTTTTATTACGGACTACAATCCTTGGGGTTTATCAGCAACAACTGAATAGACTACAACTCTACAAGAGCACCAGCTCTATATGCAAGACTCAACTTGCATTCTCAGCATCAACTGAGATGAGGCAACAATCCTCAATAGATATCAATCTGTACCATAATCAAGAGCATCAACCATGCACCAACCTATGCCATAAACAAGTGCATCAACCATGCACCAACCTGTAATCAACCTGTACCATAAA
>ML788381.1:144281-155237 GCA_009831015.1 Picea engelmannii
CCCCCCCCCCCCACCATTAGATGCAGAACAGTCAAGGGGGTCCAAAATCCAATCTAAGCCGTGAATCTAAGCGCAAAGATCTGAACTGTTCATATGTGCCTTTGTTATTTCTGATTCTGGACCCCCCCCCCCACCGTTAAAGGTAGAATGGTTGGGGGGGTCTGGAAAGACCTGTCAACCGTAGATCTGGGTGCCCACTCTTTGGTTGTTCATCTATGCATTGTGCTTAACTGTGAGTGCGAAGGCATATGAGCTCCAAAAAACTTAGGATTAGTGCTTATTGTGGGTTTTCCCAAGATTTTCCATGTTTTTATCACCAATGGGTTAGACATCAAACCTTTTAAACATCAAAGATATGGTTCAACATTGATCATCATGCTTGTTTTATTGAGATAAATAAAAATACCCTATTCTCTAACCTAATTACCTATGACAATTAGTCTAGATTAAACTGTTGGACTAAGAAATTACTCTATCCTGGGGTTATCTGAACAAGATTAGGCAGTTTGGTCAGATTTATTTACTAACTAACCTAGATCACTTGGCTAAGATTAAATAGTTTATCCAAGCTTATTCACTACTCCTATCAACATAAATTTAAAAGAACTTGGCCATGCTTGAACGGTATGGACCAAATCATTGTTATTGAATGGGGCTCTATTGAATTTATTTTATGCCCTCTTTTATTCTTTTTCTTTTTCTTTTCTTTTCTCAAATTATTTGCAGAATGGACAATCATTTGACAAACAAAAACACTTAAAGAGATAACACTTCAGTCACCAGTTGATCCTATAAATTATAGGGTTATAAGAGAAGGAACCATCATCAAAATAAGTAAACATGGTGAGCGATTGAGAAAGATTCAGAGAGCTGAGAGCTTTCCAACATATCAGTGAAATCACACATGTAGTTGTGTATTCATCAACAACTACGCGTTTGATGGTATACTTTGAGTACCTCACGTGGATTTGGAATGCCACATGGTAAGGAAAGCGAGGCTTCAGATATGTGACATCAAACTTGATAAATTTATAGCCATTGGGGTCTAGAGATCCTAATGCATATAGAAAGACATTCCTCTATGAAGGACACATCTAGAGTACCTCTAGAGCCGACATATCACAAGGGGTTTGACCCAAGTCCTCAATAATAGAGTAATTATGGGCATCTCTATCATTTGGATTGTGGGTAGAGTGCTTGAGTACTCCTTTCAAAATACGAGGAAGTGGCTCTAGTTTTTAGATCTATAAATTCATCTCCAGAGGAGGAGAAGGAGATTCTAAAATAGGTACAGTTTGTGAGGAACTGTAATTGTGAGACCGAGTGGCTACATTAACTTGAAAATTGACCATATTGATGCACAAACTGTCACCATCTTGTGATGGTGGTTTTTGACTCCCTAGGTCACATTTCTGTAATTTGAGGAGCTCGGGGCCATGTGTTGGTTATGTGGGAAAGGATTCGTCAACAGGGCGGGTGGTAGAGATAAGAGCCTCACAACTTCCACAAGTTTGGGTCATAAATGAGTAATATGATCGTCTATACAAAGATTACAGGGAAATTTCACCTTACGCCTTTCTTTCTTTCCCTCTCCAGCCTTATTATCCATCTTCTCATTATTACCATTGTCCTTGGGTTTATTAATATTATCCCCACCCTTACGATTATTATTACTTCCTTTCTTCTTATCCTCGCCTGGTTGTTGGTTACAATTTGGGTTGGTCGACGATTGCACAAAATGTACATCCACTGATTGAGTGGGATTGGAAGACACAGATGAAGTTGTCCCTCCGACAGACTCGTTTAGAGACAACTCTTTCAAATGGCTTGTCACCGAGTCTGCGGATTTCACATTGGTGGAGCCTACAATTCCATCGGCATAAGGTCCAGGATTTTGTTTAGGGTCATAGGTTGACCTCGGTGTGTCCAGAAGAATGTGGTATAACATCCCAGACTGAGCATATATAAGATCTAACTGTTGGGATTTGAAAATTACTTCTTTCTCAAATGTAACCCCAGATGTAGTAACATCCTTCGAGATAGGAGGCAACAAAGACTTAAGGAACCACTCTAAAAGAAATTTTTGGGGTATGCAGGTTTTAATCAACCTCTTCCATCTACGTCACTCCTGGATGTGATCCGAGATATGAGTGGTGGTGTTCTGGCATAAAATCGATAGAAGTTCTAGGCTAGCATCATAACGAACTGACAATTGGAAGTGGTTAAGGAATACTAGCACCATCTGACTAAAGGTCCCATATGCCCCCCCTAGGTAGCACAATATACCATTTCAAAGCAACCCCAATAAGGGTGCATTGAAATAATCTTAACCGAATGGAATCGTCATTAAGGGAATTTGAAGAGCACCATAGGTGAAAAGTGGTGACGTTATCATCAGGATCCTCGTCATTCTTACCCTCGAATTTTGGAATATCCGAAGGAAGCTTGGTGGGGACTCGGGGCCATGTAGGATCATGACACACGGGGTCCTTCATCAACTTAGACAAGTCTGGCAGATTAAGCATGGCCAGAAAATGGAGATGGGGTTGCGGTATCTGGCCCCAAGCTCCATGGAAAGATTGTGTTTGGGGAACTGCAACCCATCCAGAGTTATTGTAAGCACCATGGCCCTGTCCAGTATTGTAATACCCTCCTCTAGACTGATTCATAATAGTTTGGTTGGGCATCATTCTAGTAGGAATGTTCTGATGGGGGTTATAAAAATTTCCCCCAGTCAGAGTGGCTCTAGGTTGGGGGCTTCCCAAGGTGTGAAACTAACCTTCTCCAGGTGTGTATTTGGAGGATAGAGGTGGATTCATCATTCCAAACATGTTGGCCATAATTGACACTGAGGAGGTGAGGGTACAAGACGGAACTTGAGCAGAAGCTTGTCTGCCAGGTTAGTTGCTCCACCTAGAAGAAAGAGGATTAGACTCAAGGTTAAAAGAAGGAATGTGTCCCATAGTAGGAATCGTTTGAGGGATCTGAGAGCCACCAAATGAAAATGGAGTATAAGGAGGAGTTTTTCCCCCAAGTCCAATGCTAGCATTAAGGACAACAATTGGGATGGAGTTTGCAAAATGTGAAGTAAAATTTGGCATACCATAGGAAAAAGGACTAGAGGCCATAGGGATGGACTGAACATTATAGCCCAATGAGTGACCAAGAGACCCAAATGGGTTTGTGGCAATAGATTGATCATTCATTATAGGACGAGAAGTAGTGATGATAGGTTCCTCTGGTACTACAACCATTGTGGTTGTAGGAGTCGAAGGGGTGTCACTAACTATAGTGGTTGTGGGAGTCGAAGGGATAATGGTATTCTGATGACTCAATTCAGTACTCATCCTTGTAGAATCATAAGTCTGAACAGTGGAGGTGTGTGTACCATGTCTAATAAATCTACGCCTTTTAGAAGGCAAAGAATCAAAATCCGGTGGTAACTATAACAAGCGGCGGGCTCGGTGGGGAAGTTGATCTGAATCCACGATGAATTAAGATTCAAGATCAAAAAATAAATACTAAGGCCAACTAGTAATCAAAGAGCACACCAAAAATAATCAAATGACCAATATCCACACAAACAGGGTAAAGTGGCTGAAAGGGGCCTCCCTCCCTAAACAAGGTATGTCTCTCCCAAGAGGGACCTGAGACTCCCTACTAAATATCAAAGGTAACAAAGTCAGTTATAAGGGCCCTCATGGGCTTAACAACCAGTTGGTCAGACCCCCCCGGAGGGGTAATCCTCCATAAAGGTTATGTGTTGTCTGACCCTTATTTGACCAAGGTACCTGCAGAATAACCCCTGCAAGTAACCTATGTGACACCTAAGTCAAGAAACTAAGAAACCACTGTATAACCGATGCACAGGAGAGAAATCGTAAGTCAAGTCCACCGTATGGGCAGGGTAGCAAATCCAAAAACCTTGAAAGCATTGCCTCTCACAGACGTAAGGGCACTAAAAAGATCCACAAATATGAATAGATCCCCAGAAATATCTCTAACACTATGAAGGTATCGGGGGGATATCCCTTCAACCAAACTCATGTGACCTCGTGATTAACTCCAGTGTAAGCAGAGCCTCTTGGGCAGTCGTCAGGTTCGACGAGCCCAATCTTGAAAAGGCTCAACTAGTTCGAGTCCCAACTGCTTATACCATGACCTCATTAGAGACATGCACATAGAAGCAAATGAAGAGCAGACCACTTTGATACCACTGATCTGAATTTATGAGCAGAACAAAATGAAACACAAATATATAACATTAACACAGATATATAGAGAACAATAACAGAGATACAGTGGAACTTAACTTCTATTCAATAAAGAAATCTGTTAAAACTGTAAAATGCAGAATGAAAACAATCTTGCTTGAATGTTGGTATCTAATCTCTGAGAAGAGATGTGGTAGCTACACGCATTCATCTGAGAACATTACAAAGAGGCCTCCAGACCTTTTTATCATCAAGAAGTAAACAAAAAACCATATACATCCAAAAACCTATCCTTAGGAGATGAAGCGCCAAAAGTCATGTGGGCCTCGATGGGGTAAGTCGATACATCAACTTCTCGGGGTCATAAATTTTGCATACGATCTTTGTTTTAGGTGAACGATAAATTTTTGGAAAGGTTTATCTGAGAAGTACACATTATTCCATCACAATCTAACTCTGTTTACACCATGACTATGGTGTGCCCAGAAAATGTTGTTTAGAGCCTCAAAACAAACCCAAAAAGATATAAAAAAATTGTCAAGATGAAAACTATAACTGCCAAGATGAAAGTTGTATGTGAGCCAGTTGGAAGAGGTGGGTGGAATCCGATATCCACCTAGATCACCCAATAAATTCCTACTCATTTCTCAGTAAGCATATAGTCAACACCCTATCAACACCCAGTCATAGCCCAT
The DNA here is from genome assembly GCA_009831015.1 of Picea engelmannii. Lineage (NCBI taxonomy): Eukaryota > Viridiplantae > Streptophyta > Pinopsida > Pinales > Pinaceae > Picea > Picea engelmannii. The sequence continues at coordinate 149,191 of ML788381.1, forward strand.
GTGTCACAGTCTAATAGGATGCCACATGTCATAGTTTGATTATTCGTGATAGTTCATAGTCTAATTGGTTGCCACATGTCATAGTTGGATAGGGTTCCATGTGTCATGATGTAGTTGGAGTAATAAAACTTAGGAAAAATGGTTAAGTGTAGGATAATGAGGAAAAGTATGAGAGGAGATGGGAGATAATGTTGAAAATACTAAAACAACTGAGAGGGGGGGGTGAATCAGTTGTATGTGATCTTAAACAATTTTAACTCTGTTAAAACATTATTAATCTTTCTTCATGTGGTCATCAACAATATAGAGCATATGGACAGTAAAAGTAAAGACCATCAGTCACACATAAAGTACACACAATGACAGATTTTCACGAGGAAACCCATAAAGGGAGAAAACCTCTTCTTCGAAATGATAGGCAGTCTTTTTCAGTTTTGTACATCATTTTCAATTGAGCACCAACTCAATGTGAGGCTGCTACCTCTGTTTTACAGGCTACAACTTGTTTGGGAGCTCCAACTCTCTGGTTTCTCTAGCACCCACTAGAAGGAAGCACCAACTCCCTAAATATTCCAGCACCAATTGGATGGAAGCACCAACTTCCTGAATGTTCCAACACCAACTGGATGGAAGCACAAACTTCCAGTTACACAGGCTCCAACCTGTATAACAGAGAACACTTGTTCTCCCTAGCACCACCCTGCCACCCTGGTTTCTCTAGCTGCAACCAGATGGAAGCTACAACTTCCTGTGTTCAAGCACCCACTTGAACTTCTGAGGACAACAGTCCTCCCGAGCACCTCCCAACCACCCTTGAATATCAAAATAATGAACACACAGACAATTTCCCAGATAAATCAATTCTTACCTTCCTTTCTCTATTCTGTAAGTCTGATATGTTCTACTATTCTGCTCTGCATTTTCTCTTGCTCTTCTATTCTGCTTTGTGTTCCCTCTTACTCTATTATTCTGCTCTGCGTTCCATTTCACTCTGCACATCTACTTCCTTTCTTACCATGAATCCTCTTCTTTCTTCTTCCTTACTGTTTCATTCCTTTCTTCACCAGAACAGCCGCACCTACACAATCTGTCTCATCTTCTTTTATGCATACCTCTTCGACGGTTCCACTTCACCTTCCCTCAGCCGAAACAAGAACACCTATCCTAGCAACTGAAACGCTAACCTATTCGTCATCATGAGTCTATTTTGCTAATAGAATCCAAACGCATTAGTTAACTGAGAGAGAGAACAATAAACCTCCAATCAAAACTTGATCAAACGGTTCAGATCCAATCGGGCTTTCCCACATCGCGATTCCACCACTCTTGGAAATCAGAGTTTTTGTCACTTACAAATCCCGATTCTCGAAACTCCACGAAGAAGTCAGATCAACGGTCCAGATCACTTCTTTATTCAACGACTGTGATTAAATCGTGATTTCGTATATCACGATATCAACATTATGTTCTTTGCCTTTCAATGTCGTGATTCGCGAAACTCCGATGTGGAGTTTGATCAATGGTCCAGATCTAATATTGATTTGACGGCTGTGATTTAAATCGCGAATTCGCATATCGCAATATCAACATTATGTTCTTTTCCTTTCAATGTCGCGATTTGCGAAACTCCGATGTGGAGTTTGATCAACGGTCCAGATCTAATATTGATTTGACGGCTGTGATTTAAATCGCATATTGCGATTTCATAGTTCTTCATGTCAAGAGATTTTGGCATTTCAAAATTTCGATCCCCGATTTCCGATACACCCTTTTCTACACGCGCTGGCCCTCCTGGCTCAGCGCCTAACCAATATGACCAGTCCTCCAATGGTTCCCGGTCTCTTCCTCTGTTGTGATGACAGTTGTTCCCCACTGATCGAGGTTTCACAGTTCACGACTTCAAAGTGCACGAACTCCTTGCTCCTGGGATCTCCGATATCGTGATGCCGACTATTCCAAATTGCTAACACCTGTCCACCACTAGTTCCACCTGTGGCCCACACGACTCTCCTATCGGGATATTGCGTATTGAGATTTCGCGACATCTTATGTCATTGTTCACGAGACTCATGAAACTCCGCTTCCCGATTCTCCGATGAAGTCTCCTGTAGAGCTTCTCCTGGTGGCGCTCGATCGCTACCATGCATCCTTCCAAATGGACGGTCCCGATTGTGTCAGGATTTTGAGACTTTCAATGTCCTGGTTCTCACGATCTTGAGAACTCCGATCTCCCGATGGAAACACCTCATGTTGAGACTTCTCTTCTTTCTCCCAAGGCTTATCTCCCTCATAGCTTCTGCACATCTGATGGTTGTCGGCCTTTTGGAAAATTTAAATGGGATCCAACGGTCTGTTGGCAGCCAATTCAATTTTTTCAATTGCCCTTAAAGCTGCCTACACCTATGTCTATGAACTTCAAATTTCTGTTGCATTTTGCAAACAAAAGACATTTTCATTTCATGTGACATTTGCAAATTGGTTTCGATTTAGTTTTCACGACTGAAAGCGTGAAAACTCCTCCATTGTTATTTGGACTGTCATGATCTGCTCATTGATTTGTTGATTGGTACTTACCTTGGTTTATTTTTCGAACTATGTCCATTTTCCTATTATCACTCTGATTGCACAACTTGATTTTTATTTAATTGATAAGGCATTGAGCATGTTGATTGATGAATTATACTTATATAGGGGTCATGGTGGATTAAATTTTTTATATGATATGATCCTTATTATTATAGGCTCTTGACTTATCGATTTTATGAAATCTATTGTCACCATGTTTTAAAAACCTTTGATCAAAACATTGGATTATGAAAAAAGCGCATGGGTAACATATGAGTTTGATTTCATATTGAATGGTAATGTTTGATTATACACATGGCGCGTTGGTGAAACATTTGGATTTCATGTTGGTTTGAATTATACACTTGGCACATTGATATAGTTTATGGTTTTGGTTTTACATTGATTAATGGCACGTTGATATGACTATCCATCGCTCGAAATTTCGAGTTGGCTGATTAGCATGGTTTAAATGATATGATGAGTGATTGAATAGCACTGTACTGTGTCATTAATATGCTGCATGGTGGTGATAATCCCACCACCTTCACACGCATACATTAATTCATTCCCCTTTGAGCACTTGCAGCTGTTAGCCCTATCGATTTTTACTCCTACGTATTGTTGTGTTTGATCCAAACCCTACCATGCACCCGCACCATGGCTTCAGTCGTAAGGGCTGAACCCAATGGTAGCTAGGAATTGTTAATGTTTGATGGTGCTTACAGCGACCTGGAGGAATTCGGATGGCTCCCGTTCATACGAAATTTTGATGGCTATAACCCTAGCGTGGCTCAGCAATTTGCACTAACATTCGATGGCTTCCGAGCCAAGGTTGGGGATGTGTAGTTAGAAATTGATGAGCAATTTCTTAGTTTGGCTACCGGTCTGCCTGCTGTCGGACAGAAATGGTCAAAAAAATCGCAAAGTGGAAGATGTCCCATGGACATTACTCTTCCAGTCACGAAGGGTGAGTTCTTGTGACAAGGGTTTGCCCGCAAATATGCTCAAGCAACGCTGACACGACCTGTTGATGGTAACCAAGCTGTTCATTACCTGCGAGGGCAGGTATGGTTTCGTTTTCTTGTATCATCTTCGGCTACTGATGGTATTCAGGGGGTATGAGCTTAACATGCCTTACTACTTGCATAGGAGTCTTTTTAAAATGTCTAAAAGGTACAAATGGAACCAGTCCGACAGCAGTTTGTTTCATTTCGGGTTAATTAAAATGCTTATGGTTTGTAAGTTGGGGTTACACCGAGACTGTTGGGAGGATTTTCTTAAACGCAATAATTTTGGTGACTCGAGCCCACCACAGGTTGACAAACCTGTGGTGAGCGAGTGCAAATCAGTACCCCCTGTTCCTTACAACGCATTGTTACCTAAACCCCTACCCAATTCTCCTATTGACCTACCCAATTCTGTGACCACATATATGGAAAATGTTAAACTCATGGCTAAAAGGCCTAAGGCCAAACCCACTACCAATTCTAAAGGCAAGAAGAATGCCTGGTTAATCTCTCACATGGCAAGAAACAAACCGAAAGCACCTGTCAACCCTGACCCTATTATGGTGAGTGAAGACTCCGACTCAGAGATTGAACGTTACCTGGCAAGTGAGTATCCCTATTCAGAAGGTCTGTGTGATAAACCCGCATACGATTTTGTGGAGAACCTACCACCTTGCTTGCAAAATGATCTTAATTTCCCAGGCATCAAAATGCCTTGTGAAACCCTAGGTGACTCTTCAAAACCCCCTCCTACTCTAGCCGAACTAGCTGCCCCACCATGTGATCAGTGTGGAACATGGTTGGAAAGGTATTACCTCGACGTGCCAATGCTGCAGTCCAGAATCCATGTTCTGGAGGTTCAAGTTGCAAAGTTCACCAGTCAAAAGGCAAAGATGCCACCCACTGATAAGAAACAGTGAACAACAGGTTCAAATGTGTTTAAGAACGTGGATTCGGCTACAACATTTGTCAATTCAAAATTGGCGTAGCTCGAACAGCCTCACTGGTATGACTTTCACCTATTTATATGACTCTGTTTATATCGTGGATCTGCTCTGTCGCATAAGCATGCACTTTTGTATATAATTTTGTGTTGATAAATCAATTTTTATTATCCTTTAAGTTTTGATTGGATTTGGTTTTGATTCGAGTGATCATTGGATAGATTTGATTGTTCTGATTTGGCTTCAATCGAATACTCTGTGGATCATTGAAGATTGTTAAAGTTATTTTCTAAACATAGGCTGTTTCTGGTATTCCGATTTTGAATACAGTCAATGGTTCGATTTTAATTGGTTATATTCTATACGATATGGTTGGCATAACTGTTATAATGTTATAATCCGTGTCTGATTCGACTGATTCGAATATCATTCTGTTAATGCATAACCAAAGTGCAAACTGTTTGATTCACATCGTTTGACCGCGTTATTAGCTCGTTTCATATTGAAATAAATGTATTGTTTAAATTTGATTTGTTGAACGGAAATGATTATGCCCAGCATGGCAATTTGTTTCTATAATTAAACTCAGCCATATTCGTTTTGATTATTTACCCAGTTTATATTATGAATTCTGTTGACTCTATCACGCTCCTGTCTGTTGACTGTGTGGTGATCAATAACGAAATTCATTGGGTCGATACTCATTGAGTATGATTTCATTTGAATAAAATCGAAATAGTTTACCTATCTTTATTGAATGATATCGATCTATTGTTATGACTATAACGAGTCAACAATGGTTACGATCATTATTTTGGTCATATCTGTTAACTTTTTGACACTCAGCGAACGAAGTTTATGGCAAAGTTTTGTGGATACTGTTATGCATGTTTCATTTTGATAATAATCGTAACAGCCTTTCTATATTGGCATTTGATTAAAACGTTGAGTCCTATGCACACTATTACAGCTGTAACAAATTGATTATGATTGTATGAATTATGATTGCATCATATCTTATACGATTTGGTTCACCATTGATTTCATTTGTTATGAAACAGTCCTGTTATGATTGACCTGATTTTGTGGCAACTGAAAAACAGAGCATTCTTACTGTGTCCCGATTGTATTCTTTTTCAATTTGAATGATAAATTTGCTTGAACTATTAGCGATTCGTTTTGGATATTTGTTAAAAGAAATTTAAATTGGATTGTTTTAAAAAGATTTTATTTGATTGCTATCTAGTCCTGTATGCTATTTTTGACTAGCTACAGAATCAGATGATTCTGTAGCTAAGTCTGTAGAATCAATTTTTTAGTGTTTTGTTACTCAAATATATTTCTAATTTGATATTTGTGTTCTGTTGCAGGTAAATTCGAATTTTCAATTGAGTTGTTGAGCAGTTAGGGGATGTTCCAAAGATTTCACTTGCATTTTATTTGCTTAGTTTAGTTGATTTTGGGATATCTCCCAGATTATGTAAAACAATTTGATATTATCCACAAGGAAGTTTTACCTTGTGAAGAA
>ML788381.1:155287-166940 GCA_009831015.1 Picea engelmannii
GAATTTGGTGTTTTGTCACAGCTTTAGCTTCTCAATATATCAACATTTTGTTTCATGTTGTGTATATCAATTTGTTTATGGTTTATGACTACTTTAGCTATCTAAATCATGTGCAAATGATATAATTTTAATCACTGTTATCCGTATCTTGTCTCTTCCAAATAGATAAAAGACATAACAATTGTTAATTCAGTTTGTGAATGAAGGTTTATCTTCTTCATAAATTGAATTGTTATATATAAGTTTTTGCATAACAGGTTTTCCTTATTGCAGGAATTTATAATCATAAGATTGTTATGATTTTCTTTTATGTCTTGTTTGTCCTATAAAAACACTTCAAGAAGCAACACAACCTATCATTTACGAAAAGCTTACGGACTAACCGGTGCGAGTTTCGCTCCTCCGACCAGCTTAGGAGTTATCATACACAGGGCAGACTTGGAGCGTTTCCAGGTCAATTAGTTTGTTGTTTACTGTTTTCATTAAGTAGTTTAATTCAGATATAAGTTTAATTAGATTTATATTAGATTGTTTAATTTCAGTAATGTTTACTTCTTATTCATAAAATATAAAAAATCAAAAAAGAGATTCTTGGCTGTCTTAGGGAAGAAAACACATGAGTTTTGTAGGTTTTAATTAAATCTGTAGGATGTTTATAATGTACATTTGTGAATAAGTAATATTGCAACTGGTAATTAGATAGTTGATTTGAGTTATTATAATAGTAGTTAGTAGTCAGTATCTAGAATAGTTAGTGTAATTTGTATTTAGTTTTAGTTTATATTGTAGATTAGTATATTAGTTTGTTTTTAATTATTAGTTAGTTTAGTTTCTTGTATTTTTAGTTAGTTAGTTTTAGTTTCTTTTATTTGTTTTAGATTACTTAGCTCAGATCAATTCTCTCTTTGGTTTTCTTAAAAGACCTTAGAGCATCCAACAGCGCCGTTAAACTCATCAGGGTGGTCCATTCCAAACAGCTTGGGTTATTTAGACAACCCCAGACCGGTTCCACTCTCCCAGTTGACGGACGGTCAATTTCGCCCATCAACAAATGGCGCTAGAAGGAGGGCTTGAACTTAATTAATGGCACGAGGCGGTCGCAAGACTCCTCCTCCACCTAAACGCACACCTATAGTGACTAGAATTTGTTCACAAGATAATATCCCCCCTCAAACAACAACTACTTCAACCGAAGATCCACAGATCACAGTTGAGCCAGCAACCCCTAATCCTACAGGTGGTGATTTCCAAGAGATCGTTCGTCAATCTCTTATCAAAACACATAGTGACTTAGCAAGTCTTAGGCGACCAAACCGCCCGTGGGGTCAACCTTTAGACTTCTCTGATATCAGAGAACAGTTAGGTGACATAGACCTCACTGTGAATCCTACAGATCCAAACACGAATCCTGCTGCAGGAGGATCTGGGATACCTCCTTCACCACCTCCTTCATCTCCTTCCTCTTCTGGAGGAGATTCCTCTTCTGACGAAGGCAAACCACCTTCTCAGCCTTCCACACCCAATTACCCAATGGCAAATCAGAACAACCCTGCTAGACGCTGGTTGGACCAGGATGCTGTAGCTGTACCTGGAGCCTAGCACCCTTTACCTAAGCATCTGGAGAAATGGCTTCCTAAGTTTGATCCCGATTCAAAATAGATAGCCGAAGATCATATCAAAAAATTTATGTTATCCATCAGAATCCGTAATGTTGAACATGATGATGTTGTCTGTAGGTTCTTCCCTTACACCTTTGAGGGTAATGCGTCCACTTGGTACTTTTCCCAACAGCCCCATACCATAGTGTCTTGGGAAAAGTTTGAGTCATGCTTTTTGGAAAAATTCGGAGATGGAAAACCTCTGGAAGTCTTAGTCATGGATCTTTCAAGTTTAAAAATGAACTCAAAAGAAAAAGTTAAAGATTTTAATCAAATATTTTTAACACTTAAAAATAGAATCCCTGCAGACTCTATGCCTGTTGAGAGTCTTGTAATAGATTACTACACTAAAGCTCTACATCAAAGTATAGCTATTTGGGTGAAAAGATCTAAAAAAGCCATGTTGTTAGAAGCCTTTGAAGAGGCTACTCAGATTGAAAAAGGCATACTCAGTCTAAAGGACTCTTCTAGCAATGAAGTTGAGACTATTTCTTCTTCCAAAAACAAGATTGAAATTCTCCCCAGACCTACACAAAACAAAACACAACCCGAAAACTTTGATTTGGAAAATTTAACCAAAGTTGTACAAAAATTATCTAATCAAGTTATAGATTTAAAAAGGTCGACTGAAGAAGCCTCTTCGAGTAAAGGACCCTACAAACCTCCTTTCCAAAATCCTTTCCCAACAAACTGGCATAATCCAAACTCTGAAGGCTTGAACCTAGAAAGTTTGCAATGCGCACTCCAAACAATTCTAGGAGCTCAAGACGACTTGATGCCTCCTGAAATCCCTCAAGAGGAAGTTGAGCAGGAAACAACACAAGAAGAAGAGTCTTCTCCAAATATCTTTGGGCACTTCTCGGATAGTATCTTCCAAGCTAACTTTGAGACTGTTCACCCTTACAACACTAGGAGCAAGACAACAAATAAACCTCCTGCCGAGAACACTACTACTTCACCTCCAAAGCCATCTAAATCAATAGAAATTAAACAGAGTAATGCTGGCCCTAAATTAGATTATGATGTTGTTGAAGATCTTAAGAAATTACGGGCTAACATTTCTATTTATGAGTTGTTGAAATTTCCATTTTTGTTACAGAAGATGTTGCAAAATATTTTAGACAATGGCAAGAATGGTAATTCAAATGGTAATAAGGTTGTGCAAAGCAAATCTCCACAGCAGACTTCCACAAAAGGTAATCCTGATCCTCAAGATAAAGGAAGCCTTCCTGTACCTCTTGTAAATAATGTAAATAATGTAAATAACGTAAGTAATGTAGATAAAGTAGCATTAGAAACCGCGAGTAAGAAACCACAAGCTACAACTCTAAGTACTCGCAAGAATGTACCTCCTTTTCTTTTAACTTTCGAAATCTTCAACAGAAATGTGCATAATTGTATGGTTGACTCAGGAGCATCATCCAATGTGATGCCCTGGTCTGTCTGCCAAAAGATTAACGCTGAAGTAGAACCATCTTCTTTAAAAATCATACAACTTGATCGAACACATGTTAAAGTTATAGGCGAGCTGAAAAGTGTATTAATTATATTATCGTCTAACCCAAAGGTTCATCAAGTTATTGATAAAATTGTGGTGGATATTCCATAAGTGTATGGTCTGTTTTTGAGCAGAGATTGGTCGGAGCAGCTACATGGTTACTTCGCAATGGACTGGTCTCACTTATGGCTTCCAGAAAACGGTAATCCCAACAAGATCAGGGTGAATTGTGAGCGTTACCTCAAGTTCACGGTAACAGACTTGAATGACCCAAATGAACCATATACACCTCTGGTTGATTCACCTAAAGTCCAAGGGATGGACACCTTCTTCAAAAATTTCATGGCTGAAGTTTCTCCTATCAACAGTCCGCAACAACAGTCCGAGATCCTAGCATGTACGCAATCAACAGCTTCTATCCAACAATCCGGTGAACCCGATGGAAATCAATTCTGGTCTCTATACTTTGACGGTTCCAAGTCTAAAGAAGGAGCTGGTGCAGGCTACATCATTATCGATCCGGCGGGTAATAAGGCATTATTGGCTTGTAGGCTAGAATTTGAATGTACTAACAATATTGCAGAATATGAGGCTTTATTGCAAGGTCTCAGAAAATCCTTGGACATGCACATTCAAAATCTGGTTGTTTTCGGCGACTCTGAGATAGTGGTCAGACAGGTAAAAAATTCTATACATTGTCTTTCCCCGCATCTCAAATGTTACCAGTCTGAGGTATGGAGTTTAATGAACAAATTTTCTGCTTTTAATATAAATTCCATCCCTAGATTAAATAATGCTGAAGCAAATCTACTCGCTGATGTTGCCTCTAAACTTCTTCCTGCAGAAGGCTTATCTCCAAACGCATTCTCTGTGGAGCTATTGTTTCAACCATCTATTCCTGACAATATCACAAACTGGAGAGTATTTGACGATGATCAGCAGATCATTGACTTTCTGCACATGGAAGAAACCTTCCAAGGCGCTGTGATAGATGAACAAACACATGACGACAATTTTCATGACTTTACGGTAATACCTAATCCGAAATCTCCTGAGGCTCTATCGGACATGGTAAATTTCATACCCAAATCTGTTGTTAGACTAGAAAAGTTTTATGATTTTGAAGATAAATTTAAAAAGACGATCAATTGTAAAACCAACAGTTCCTCATTGTCTTTTGAAAAAGTCAATTTAGGGACTAGTGAAAACCCTCAGTGTATCAACTTAGGCTTGGGATGTTCTAGAAAAGAAAAAGTTGCTTTTGTTAAAATATTTTAAAAAATTCAAGGATGTCTTTGCTTTGACTTAAGATAATATTAAAACATTCGATCCTAATATTATACAGCATGTCATCCCGATGAAGCCCCAAACCTTACCCTTCCAACAGAAACTGAGGAAAATGCATCCTAAACTAGAACCGATCGTACAAAAAGAATTGAATAAACTCCTAAGTGCTAAAATAATTTTTTCTATTATACACACTCAATGGGTATCCAACCTCATCCCAGTACGGAAGAAAAATGGGGAAATTCGACTTTGTGTCGATTTCCGGAACCTCAACAAAGTGTCTGACAAAGATAATTATCTTGTGCCTCCCATGGAACAGATTCTTCAACAAGTATCTGGTTCCAAGAGGCTATCCTTGCTAGATGGTTTCTCTGGATACAACCAAGTCTTGATGTCTCCGCCAGACCAATTAAAAACTACCTTCCGTACCCCGTGGGGCACTTATGCTTATCGCAAAATGCCCTTTGGATTGATCAATGCTGGTGCTACCTTTCAGAGAGCAATGGACATTGCTTTTAGAGGCTTAATCAATCATTCTGTAGTAGTCTACTTAGATGATGTGACCGTTTATTCTAAAAACAAAGACGATCATCTAGCTCACTTACGAGCCGTTCTGCTACGATGTCGTAAATACGGCAACTCCTTGAACCCCAAGAAGTCCATCTTTGCAGTGGAACAGGGTAAACTACTAGGGTTCATTGTGTCTAGTGATGGAATGATTATTGACCCCGAGAGGACCCAATTCATCGCTAAACTTCCCCCACCTACCTCCAAAAAATCAATGCAGTCTTTCCTAGGCCAGATTAATTTCGTGAGAAGATTTGTCCCCAGTTTCTCCAAAATGGTCAGACCTCTCCAGAACCTGATTAAGAAAGACACCCAATATTGCTGGGGACCCACAGAAAACCAAGCTTTCAATTCTATAAAGAAGGCCATAATAGACGCTCCGTCTCTCATGAGCCCTGATTTCTCCCAAGACTTTACACTCTATACTTTTGCCTCTGATCGTTCCTATGCCATAGTCCTAACTCATAAGAATTCTAAGAATAATGAAGTACCCATCGCCTTTATGAGCTCTACTTTCAAAGGTGCTCAACTTAACTACCCAACAGTCGATCGACAAGCCTACACTGTCTTCAAGGCAGTTAAGCATTTCTGATCTTATCTTCTGAAGTCAAGGACGAAAGTCATTGTCCCCTACCCTACCGTTAGGAACTTGTTAGTGCAAAAGGAGTTGGGAGAGAAAAGAGCCAAATGGGTCACCTCCTTACAGGAGTATCAATTAGAAATCACCCCAGTACAGATCGTGAGAGGCCAAGGGTTGTGTAAGTTGGTAGTTGATTCAGAAACCAAACAGTGAGAAGATAGTGATACGTCAAATCTAGAACAACGCGATCAATGTTTGATTTGTTGCACACAAAACCTCGTAAGTCCTTGGTACGATGATATTAGACACTGTCTTCAACATGGATCAGCACCCCGTCACCTTGACCCTGCCAAGAGAAGAGCATTGAGACTAAAGTCTGCCTCCTTTCATCTAGTTAACGGTATACTGTTTGGTCATAATTTTGACGGCGTACTGATGCGTTGTCTTGAAAGGGACGAAGCAGAGAGAGTCTTGCTTGAGTTGTATGCAGGAGAAGTTGGTGGTCACTTCGGTGGTGACACCACAGCTCATAAGGTTTTAAGAGCCAGCTACTACTGGCCGACGCTTTTTAGGGACGCCCATGCCTTGTGCCATAAATTTATCAATTGTCAAAAAGCATCAGGGCGGTTGCAAAAACCCGCCTTCCCCTTGCAACCCATTTCAGTCGATTCTCCTTTCCAACAATGGGGCCTTGATATCATTGGTCCTATTAACCCTCCATCCTCATAACAGCACAAGTATATTGTGACAGCCACTAATTACTTTACTCGATGGTCTGAAGCCGTCGTGCTAAGAATTGTTAATACAAGTCAGGTGATCGCTTTTCTGAACTCGAATATCATCACCCATTTTGGTATCCCTGATTGTCTAGTCTTTGATAACGCTTCATACTTTTCTTCTCTAGAGATGAGTGAGTTCACCTTAGAGAAAGGAATAAAGATGAAGTATTCTGCTAGTTACTACCCTCAGGGCAACGGCTTAGCAGAATCAACAAACAAGAACTTGATCAAAATTATCAAGAGAACTGTGGCTGAAAATCACAAGAACTGGCACAATGCACTACTTAATGCACTGTGGGCTGATAGGGTAACACCCAAATCCACTATAGGTAATTCCCCCTTTTTTCTCGTTTATGGCAGAGAAGCCATTCTGCCACCTCACATTCTTCTTCCTTCACTCCAATTGTCACAAAAAGTTCAAGAAGAAGATTTCCCCCCTTTAGAAAGTCGTATTAATGCTTTGATGAAGTTAGAAGAAGTAAGAACCCAAGCTAAGCATAAGCTAGACCAACATCAACAACTGATTAAAAGCTGGTTCGATTCTAATTCTGCTTTTGATAGGAATTTTGAAGTAGGCGATCTCGTCTTAAAGTGGGACAAACCACACGAAGGGAAGGGTGAACATACCAAGTTTCAAAATTTGTGGCTTCGGCCATTTTTTATTGTTGAAAAGTTGGGTCCTAGTTCCTTTCGATTGCAGAATCTTGAAGGGAAGCTTGACACCTATCCGCTGAATGGCCAAGCCCTGAAAAAGATACTCTGCTTGATTGCTACTCTGGTATATTATGTAAATATTTCCTTTTGTCTTTATTTTTTCCTTTGTTTTCGTTTTTTTTTTCTTTTTTTGATTTGAATGATCAGTTTTGTGTGTTTTTTGAAATGTATGCATGCCTATGCACTGAGCCATTCAAAAAAAGACCATAAGAAAATATCTTCGCTGAAATAACTTCTGAAAGGCTGTACGAACATCAAATATATATCGCTAAAATTGATATTTATGTTGGAAAAATTTTGTTGTTTGAAAGAACTTTACTGATTTCAATCTCTAAGCAAAGTTTGTCATGATCATCTTTATCTTTTTACACTGTCCCTTTTCCGTAAATGAATGACTCAAATGGATGTTTCCCTATCAAAGTAAGTTGTTTTAGAAATAAAACATTTCTGGAGCTAAATAAAGGACAGTATCAAAAAAAAAAATTCTGATGAGGTCTAAAAAATATGATACATTACCAAGATTTTTCAGTGTCACCCCGCTCAGCTATATAAAAGAAAAACAAAATAAAAATGTTAATAAGAGCTATGGGAAGTGTTTGTAAACCCGCCGAGATACTGAACAGGTCCGCTGGCAGCGGGTAAATGCAAGCATGGCGCCAAGACAACTTCGTCGGGGTACTGAATAGGCCCGCTGGCAGCGAAGCAATGTCGGGTATACGAAAATCTGGAAAAAATAAAATATATAAGAAGCCTCTTTTAAAGTCCTTTATCCTAATCTAGAACTTCTTAACAGGATACAGACATCCGAGTGAGTTAAATGGCAACCCTGTCGAGGCTATGGATGCCTGCTAGTAGCAGTGGCCATGCCAACAGTATTGAAGATTTTATCATAAAAATCATGACTTGCTAATCTTAAGACTGCTATTAGTTTGCATCTTTTAAAACATCGCTGGAAAAGATAGTAAATGATGATGTTTGTGCGATTTTCTGATGGTTGTTTTTGAGTTGAATTTTTCTTTTTCTGTCCTAATCTGAATTTGTTTCTTTTGACAGAGATAACTTCTTCTCCCAGTGTGTCGCCATTGTTGGCAGCCAATTCAATTTTTTCAATTTCCCTTAAAGCTGCCTACACCTATGTCTATGAACTTCAAATTTCTGTTGCATTTTGCAAGCAGAAGACATTTTCATTTCATGCAACATTTGCAAATTGGTTTTGATTTAGTTTTCATGACTGAAAGCGTGAAAACTCCTCCATCATTATTTGGACTGTCATGATCTGCTCATTGTTTTGTTGATTGGTACTTACCTTGGTTTATTTTTTGAACTATGTCCATTTGCCTATTATCACTCTGATTGCGCAACTTGATTTGTATTTAATTGATATGGCATTGAGCATGTTGATTGATGAATTATACTTATATAAGGGTCATGGTGGATTAAAGTTTCTATATGATATGATCCTTATTATTATACGATCTTGACTTATCGATTTTATGAAATCTATTGTCACCATGTTTTAAAAACCTTTGATCAAAACATTGGATTATGCAAAAAGCGCATGGGTCACATATGAGTTTGATTTCATATTGAATGGTAATGTTTGATTATACACATGGCGCGTTGGTGAAACATTTGGATTTTATGTTGGTTTTAATTATACACTTGGCACATTGATATAGTTTATGGTTTTGGTTTTACATTGATTAATGGCACGTTGATATGACTATCCACCACTCGAAATTTCGGGTTGGTTGATTAGTATGGTTTAAACGATATGATGAGTGATTGAAAAACACTGTACTATTTCATTAATATGTTGCATGGCGATGATAATCCCACCACCTTTGCACGCATACATTAATTCATTCCCCTTTGAGCGCTTGTAGTTGTTAGCCCTATCGATTTTTACTCCTGCGTATTGTTGTGTTTGATCCAAACCCTACCATGCACCCGCACCATGGCTCTGGTCGTAAGGGTTAAACCTAATGGTAGCCAGGCATTGTTAATGTTCGATGGTGCTTACAATGACCTGGAGGAATTCGGATGGCTCCCGTTCATACAAAAGTTTGATGGCTATAACCCTAGCGTGGCTCGGCAATTTGCACTAACATTCGATGGCTGCCAAGCCAAGGTTGGGTATGTGCAGTTAGAAATTGATGAGAAATTTCTTAGTTTGGCTACCAGTCTTCCTGCTGTTGGACAGAAATGGTCAAAAAAATTGCAAAGTGGAAGATGTCCCGTGGACATTACTCTTCCAGTCACGAAGGGTGAGTTCTTGTGACAAGGGTTTTCTTGCAAATATGCTCAAGCAACGCTGGCACGACCTGTTGATGGTAACCAAGCAGTTCATTACCTGCGAGGGCAGGTATGGTTTCATTTTCTTGTATCATCTTCGGCTACTAATGGTCTTCAGGGGGTATGAGATTAACATGCCTTACTACTTGCATAGGAGTCTTTTTAAAATGTCTAAAAGTTACAAACGGAACCAGTCCGACAACAGTTTGTTTCATTTCGGGTTAATTAAAATGCTTATGGTTTGTAAGTTGGGGTTACAACAAGACTGTTGGGAGGATTTTCTTAAATGCAATAATTTTGGTGACGCGAGCCCACCACAGGTCGACAAACCTATGGTGAGCGAGTGCAAATCAGTACCCCCTGTGCCTTACAGTGCATTGTTACCTAAACCCCTACCCGATTCTCCTATTGACCTACCCAATTCTGTGACCACAGATATGGAAAATGTTAAACCCATGGCTAAAAGGCCTAAGGCCAAACCCACTGCCAATTCTAAAGGCAAGAAGAACGCCTGGTTAATCTCTCGCATGGCAAGAAACAAACCGAAAGCACCTGTCAACCCTGACCCTATTATGGTGAGTGAAGACTCTGACTCAGAGATTGAACGTTACCTGGCAAGTGAGTATCCCTATTCAGAAGGTCTGTGTGATAAACCCACATACGATTTTGTGGAGAACCTACCACCTTGCTTGCAAAACGATCCTAATTTCCCAGGCATCAAAATGCCTTGTGAAACCCCAGGTGACTCTTCAAAACCCCCTCCTGCTCTAGCTGAACCAACTGCCCCACCATGTGATCATTGTGGCACATGGTTGGAAAGGTATTACCTCGACATGCCAATGCTGCAGTCCAGAATCCATGTTCTCGAGGATCAAGTTGCAAAGCTCACCAGTCAAAAGGAAAAGATGCCACCCACTAATAAGAAACAGCGAGCAACAGGTTCAATTTTGTTTAAGAATGTGGAGTCGGCTACAGCAGTCATCAATTCAAACTTGGCGTAGCTCAAACAACCTCACTGGTATGACTTTCACCTATTTATATGACTCTGTTTATATCATGGATCTACTCTGTCGCATAAGCATGCACTTTTGTATATAATTTTGTGTTGATAAATTAATTTTTATTATCCTTTAAGTTTTGATTGGATTTGGTTTTGATTCGAGTGATCGTCGGATAGATTTGGTTGTTCTGATTTGGCTTCAATTGAATACTCTGTGGATCATTGAAGATTGTTAAAGTTATTTTCTAAACATAGGTTGTTTCTGGTATTCCGATTTTGAATACAGTCAATGGTTCGATTTGAATTGGTTATATTCTATACGATATGGTTGGCATAACTATTATAATGTTATAATCCGTGTCTGATTCAACCGATTCGAATATCATTCTGTTAATGCATAACCAAAGTGCAAACTGTTCAATTCACATCGTTTGACCACGTTATCAACTCGTTTCATATTGAAATAAATGTATTGTTTAAATTTGATTTGTTGAACGGAAATGATTATGCCCAGCATGGCAATTTGTTTTATAATTAAACTCAGCCATATTCGTTTTGATTATTTACCCAGTTTATATTATGAATTATGTTGACTCTATCACGCTCCTGTCTGTTGACTGTGTGGTGATCAATAACGAAATTCGTTGGGTCGATACTCATTGAGTATGATTTCGTTTGAATAAAATCGAAATAGTTTACCTATCTTTACTGAATGATATCAATCTATTGTTGTAACTATAACGAGTCAACGATGGTTACGATCATTATTTTGGTCATATCTGTTAACTGTTTGACACTCAGCAAACGAAGTTTATGGCAATGTTTTGTGGATACTATTATGCATGTTTCATTTTGATAATAATCGTAACAGCCTTTCTATATTGGCATTTCATTAAAACATTGAGTCCTATGCACACTGTTACAGCCATAACAAATCGATTATGATTGTATGAATTATGATTGCATCATATCTTATACGATTTGGTTCACCATTGATTTCATTTGTTATGAAACAGTCCTGTTATGATTGACCTGATTTTGTGGCAACTGAAAAACAGAGCATTCTTACTCTGTCCCGATTGTATTCTTTTTCAATTTGTATGATAAATTTGCTTGAACTATTAGTGATTCATTTTGGATATTTGTTAAAAGAAATTTAAATTGGATTGTTTTAAAAAGATTTTATTTGATTGCTATCTAGTCCTGTATGCTATTTTTGACTAGCTACAGAATCAGATGATTCTGTAGCTAAGTCTGTAGAATCAATTTTTTAGT
>ML788381.1:192964-205029 GCA_009831015.1 Picea engelmannii
AGAGGGGTGAATAGCTTATGAAATGCAGCTTACAATGTGTATTACCAAAGAAAGGGTCTCTAGCAATCTCAGCAGCATAACAGTATGAAGAATTCCTTGAAGAAATGATGGTCATTCATGGCTTTTTATAGCCAAGCATTGAGTTATTATGCAACCCCTTTTGAATGTGAAAAGGGGCTCTTTAGGGCACCCTTAGGTCTTTGACCAGCCTCCCCACGCAGATTGAGCTCGGATTTGATGTCAAATCGACTTGGGAGCCGATCCATTAGTGGTTGGGAGGCCGACCGGCTTCATAAATGCGTCGTTTGGTAGGCGCGCGGGTTTTTCACCCCACAACCACGCATATGCGCTCCAGGTACGAAGATGTTGCGCGCGCGCGCGCGCCCAGTGGGTGCATAGCGCTTTTAAATTTTTTGGCCATTTTGCATAGTTTTGACCCTTTTGTTGTGCTGTGGAGTTAATCCTTGTGCCATGAATGACTGTTTTTCTGTGTTGACGATGCGGAGTTCTTGTCGTCCTGTGCGGACGAAATTTCAGTGATAACAATTGGCTCGGAGGTTTGCTCCTTTTAATTTTTCTGTTGTTCTTGGTTTTCCTAATGTTGTCCCTATTGTGGATGAATGGGGTGATTATTTGCCCATATTTAGAGAATGTAAAGAGGATAAACCTGCTCGGCATATCCATGAGTTTCATGAACTCATGCATCAGTGGGAGATACATCGTGAGGATGTTTTAATGAATATGTTCATGTTCTCATTGGACGGGGATGGTCGTGAGTGGTATTGATCCTTGCCCCCATGCCATCATCTCCTCCCTGGATCAGTTTCATGCAGCCTTTAATAAGCATTGTCAAAGTTATTATTCCTCTAAGTTAATCTGTCATAATTGTTGTGAGGAATGTGAAGGTCATGATCAAGATATGGTTTTGTCTAATGAAGGTTGTGAGGATGAGGACCATGAGGAAGAAGAATATTCTTTGGGAAAAGTAATGGAATTGGAAAAATCTCTCTCTGCCAAACTAGAAAGGTTGGAATCTGAAGAAAGTATAGAGGATTTTCTAGTCCTTGAAGTGGATTTTCTAGTCCTTGAAGTGGATGTTCTTGACAGCCCTACTGATGATGATAGCATTGAAGATTTCATTACTATAGAGGCCTTGCATTCTGCTCCTGATGTGCCTGTTGTCCCGATATTTGATGATTATTCAGATGAGGAGTAGCAGAGCCCCACATCACAGCTTTCTGACCAGAGGAACAACCAACCTATATATGACAGCTATGAATCAGATTCTGAGCTGGATATGCAAGATTTCCAAGAACAAACTACAGAGCCTTGTCCTCTATTTTTTAAGGGAAAACATTGTGAGGAAATCATCCATCCTAAGCAGCATGATGAAGAGCAGAGCTTTCCCATGGGTTTTGTTTATGATGATTATGAATCTGACCCTTGGGAGAGCCAAGAAGAAGAACCAGAGGAGAAACAGAAGGGGTATTTTATCTCTTGTCCAGAGCCTGTTAGTGAGAAACCATCATACGGGAGAAATCAAGATGCATCAACCTCTCAACCACTTGTTCTTTCTAGAGACATCCAACAATGTGTGAGCAGCTATGTAGCAGAGAAGGTTACATATTACCAATTTTCTAGAGTTTGTCGCTTGGCCTGGGAGCCTGTGAAGGAATACATGGAGTTGTATTTCCTTCACGTTTTGAAACCTCCCAGCTTTACCCTGACCTTAGCATTAGGAGGAAAGCTGAAGGATGTAATCGTTTTGTTGTCACGGTTGCATCCTTTGTTATCAATCATTGACAGAGTAAAGGAACTTCCAGTCATGAATTTACTTGAATGGCTATGGTGGAAGTTTGCTTTCACCTAGAACTATGTAAAAATCAATTAGTTTAGGATTGTATATAAATAAGCTCCTTGGAGCATGTGTATTTACCTTTTTTTTTTACTTATCGGCCTGCATTTTCCAGCAGGATGTTTTGAGCTCGACTCCATAGCCCAATAGAAGTCGAATGGAACTGCAAAAGGAGATCATAAAGCCTCGCAGGGAGGACTCTATCCCACATGGAGCCTAATGTTATAAAATATAATTGTAAGGGGGTGTTTTCCCTAAAGATTTGGCCCTTGGGCGAAGAACATGCGGGAAAAGGGGTTTAAAAAATCCACCATATGCATTTTATCCAAATTCAGGGTGTATGAAGGCGAGGGACAGGTGGCAGAAGATCAACATTTCACTGACTCGAGGAGTGAAAAATTCAAAGGGCAGAGTCATGAGTACTCGTCAAATGAAAAGTCACGAAGCAACATGGATCATCTATTACAGAAGGACATGTGGCACAAGATCAGCATGGAGAAATTCATTTCAGAAAATGTCAAGTGAGAAATTTTGATAGCCGAGGTCCTGAAATGTCAATGTTGATCTGAGTCGTTGGATCGAGGAAAGAAGTGGATCGTTGATCTGACACTGATGAAGTCGGAAAGTCAGGAATCGGGAGAGGGAAAGTGAGTAGTCTTTCAACTTCCTGAGATGTGAAATCCCGATACGATGTAGATTAGATATGGTCATCCAAACCAGGGGGGCATGTGGCAGCAGATAATGAAAAATTGTGATTTTGTGACTCGGAGTTTTGATCATGGAGCACAACGTGATTTTATGAAACGAAAAATCATGACACGCCTGAGAGTTGGGCCCACAATCACATCCCACAGTCATATGGAAGAAGGAACATAAAAAAATGGAAAAGCGCCTATCGAGCACCAGGCAGCTGAGATTGTTCAAGGAAATGATCCTAGCCATCAAGATCAAAGAAAATATGGTCGCCCATCTGAGTTAGTCGATTTCATGAGTTCAACCATCGAGATATTTGGAATCAAGTGAAAAGAGGACTCCCAAAATGGGAAATCCTGAAATATCATATGGGATAAGCATTGGGTCATGGCCAGAGGTCGTATGTCGGTAAGGGTGTCAAATTCACAAGGCCTGTGGAAAAGGAAGAAAGCACCCACGTTCGTTACAGAGTGAAATTGTCACAGTTTCAAGATCATCGGGTGAGCTCAAAGAACCGCTAGCAGCACATAATAGCTCCCTAAGTGTTCAAGTCTCATCCCAATCCCGATGAATTAGTTAATGAAAGTGGGGGGAGCTGATTGAAACCTTGCCTCACCCCATAAATGGAAAGCATGGAGGAGCCGGCCATGGAAAATAGAGTTGTCAGCTCATGTTACCCCTGCAAGTGGTTTCTTCCAAGCCCATACTGATCTGAGATCGCATCTGACAGAAGAATGCAAGTGAAAACTGACAGAAGAAGATGCAGATGCAAAGTTTTGAATGTAATAGCCAGGCCACATCTCTCATGGTGGAAAATTTTTCTGAGTATAAATACTCGATTTTGATATTTTTTTATGGTCGATGGGAGAGCAAAGCTCCGGTATTGTAAATTTTTAAATGAAGATTTTGTTTCTCTGGTTATGTCTTGTAGTTTGAGATTTCTTGTTTAATGACAGTCAACTTTCTTGCTCACTCTTGTTTCCCTCTGATACTAAAAGAGTTCATGATTGACTAATTCACATGAATTATTGTGACTGCATTATGATGAATGTTTGATTATAGTGTTGTTATAATCCATTTCAGCTTCTTTGAGATTTGAATTCAAGAAGATCTTGCATTTGAGTCTTTCCTCTTTAGGTTGTTGGAAGACCATATGTCCATAGAATACCTCTTCACTCTCCTCAAATTTTTCCCCCTACTCACCTTTACTACAACTTATTGATTGAATTTGGATCAAGACCTCATTTGCTTATAAATACCAGTCCAATTTTATGAGTTAAAGCGACATAATCCTGAGGATGCATCCATTAGACCATCCTTAAATTTATTCATTGTAACATATAAACTGATGGGTATTGGGCTTACCTTTGTTGCAATCCAGAGGTGACTTCTAGTGCTAACAGTTATGATAATATCTTAGTTGTGTTGCACATGGAAAAGGTGTTTTTTGGGTAGTTAGACAAAAATTTGGATATCTTGAGCATACAGACTTGGATCTTTAATCCGTAAAATTCATGACAACGTTGAGACTGAGGGATATGCTGTGAACTTATAATCACTCAAAATTTCTTTCTTCCGGTATCCAAATTTTTTATTTCTCCAAGAGAGGGAAACCTAGATGATCAAATTTTTTGATCAACACTAGGATATATTGATGATGAGTTAGGTTACCTATTTTGGAATCCTCTACAAAGGAAAATTATTAGAAGTTGGGATGTCATTTTTAATGAAGAATTTTTTTTTTAAATTACTTAACAAGGTGTGGAGACGCAAAAATTTGTTGAAATTCAAGGGAAATAAGGGAATCAATAACCATTACAAGAAGACATTAATGAGCAACCATTACAACAAAATGGAAATCGGGAACAACAAGTAGAAGAACATGAAGAAAAACAAAATCGACAACCACTAATAGAATTATCACCACAAAATTTATCAACTTGCAGGTCTACAAGGCCACATAAGCCTTCACATAGGTATCCTCCTTCACAATACATTTTATTGACTAATAAAGGAGAACCTTCTTGCTTTCAAGAATCATGTGAAGGAGAAAATGGTATCAAATGGAAAAATTCCATGCAAGAAGAGCTAAAATCTCTACATGATAATAAAACATGGGATTTGGTTGGAAGGCCAAAAGGGAGATAGGTTTTAAAGAAAAAGTGGGTGTATAGAATAAAACATGAAGGCAATGAAAATCAACAAAGATTCAAAGCAAGGCTAGTGGTGAAAGGATTCGAGAAAAAACAAGGTATTGATTTTACATAAATTTTCTCCCTAGTTGTAAAAATTTCATCAATACGAGTAATACTTGGTCTTTTCATTGATTTATATTTATAATTGGAACAATTAAATGTCAAGACAACCTTCTTACATTGAAATTTGGAAGAACAAATATATATGGAGCAACTAAAGAGATTTATTAAATGATCTGGATTTATTAGTGGAATGAAATGAAACCACATATTTATAATATTAACACAAAGAAACAATCAACAATAACAGAGACAAAGTAAAAATTTGCTTTTATTAAATAAGAAATATGCTGAAAACTGTAAAATGCAGACTGAAAACAAGCTTTCTAGAATGGTGGCAGATTATCTCTGAGAAGAGATGTGATGACTATGCTCATTCGCAAGAAGATTATTACAATGAGGAATTGAAGGCATTTTTACAATAAAAATGAATTCCAAAACCCTAGACATCGAAAAACCTAACCTTAGGAGATGAGGCACCAAACGTCATGTGGGACCCATTGGGGTAAGTTAGTACACCAACTTCTCGAGGTCATAACTTTTGCATACAATCTTTGTTTAGGGTGCACGATATCTTGTTGGAGAGGTCTTGATGATGCGATTCATTTAGGGGGTTCAATCAGAGCCTTCAATCATAATTGAGGTGCCCGATCATGAAAAAACGTCATTTAGGGCCTCAAAATGGCCCCAGAAATTCAGGAATTGAAAAACTGCTAAAAATAATAAGTTTCCAAAAAATTGTATTGAGCCAGTTAGACAAAGTGGGTGGCCACCGAGATCCTCCTAGATCAATCCTCCCCCATTAGAAATAAATGGTCTCCATTGCGTTGAGTGCCCTCATCAGATGAGGAAATTTCTACTGAATTTGGCCTCGGGTGAGACACTTGCCTTGGTGCAGGAGCTACCCTACTTGGACAACCCGATAAAGTTGGATCCTCTGTTGGAGAGTTCCCTTGACCTATGTTTCCATGATATGATTAGTGGATGTATGTTCTATGCAGTCAGGGTTGAGATCTGTTGGTGTCAACTATTTTTCTGTCTTCGAGATATCCAATAATGGTCGAAAATAAGGTCGAAGGAGGTCCACATTGAATATTGGGTGCAAGCCAAAGAATGGGGGAAGTTTGAGCTCAAAAAAATTGTCACCAACAATCTTGGTGATGGTGTAGGGTCCATAATGGAGTGGACGAAGCTTCCGATGAGGCCCGGTAAGGCAATATTTCTAAAAGTGCAACCAAATTGTTTCTCCCACCTGAAACTAGTGTGGCACCCGGTGTTGATCATGGCGCTACTTGTACTTGGCATTGGAATTATGTAAAATATATTGAACCTATTGGTGGATGTGTTGTATCCTCTCAATGAACCAAGTGGCTTTGTCAACACCATTTGGATAATGCGACGAGTCTTCCTGGGTGGACACAATGGGTAGTGCAATATCCCTGGGACCCAATGGTTGAAATATCAACCCCACCTGGAAGGGCTTGTGGTCGGTTGAGATATGTATGGCTCTATTGTATTTTTGTTGAATATAGGGAAGAATCTCATCCTAGGTGCGGGGGTTCTTGGAATTGTACATGTGAAGGATGTGCACAATCATCTGGTTGACGACATCAGTTTGACCATTCGTCTGGGGGTGGAAGGTAGTGGAATTGGTGAGCTTGGTGTCTAGCAATGACCAAAGGCTCGACCATAATGTGTTGAGGAATTGAATGTCCTGATCTGAAATAATGGTTTGTGGGATCCAAAAGTGTATCCACACTCATTCAAAGAATATCTTGGAAGTGTCCTTCGTTATCATGTTCTTCTTACAGGTGGCCATAATCACCATCTTGGAAAAACGATCAATAACCACAAAAACATTGTCATTTCCCCGCTTGGTGGACAGAAGGCCCGACATGTAATACATTGAGATGGATTCCCAGGGTCTATCAGGAGTAGGTAGATGAATGTACAGGCCTTGTTTCTTAATGGTTGGTTTGGAAATAGTGTAGGTAGTGCATGACCGAATATACTTCCTGACATCATGTCAAATTTTCAACTAGCAGAAATGTCTCTACAACAATATCACTGTATTTTCCATGCCGAAGTGTCCTGCCACCCGATTGTAGTGGGCTTCCTAGATCAACGTCACTCGCTCGCTTGATGGAACACATAGATGGCCCAGATGGCACAACAACTCGTATTGAAGATGGAAATCGGTGACAATTGTGTTTGCACCCAACATGTTATAGGTTTTGGCGAAGTTAGGATCTATCTCATAGAGGTGGGGGCATCCGGAGGTCTCATGGCCATAAGAACCGAGCACTATGGTGAGTTTCTCGACTGGAGGTTAGCTGAGGAAATCAACGAATCGATCGGTGCTTCATGTTTTATTCTTGGTGTTGAGGTGGAACTAATGAAAATATGTGGACCACTTCTTATGGAATTCATTCTGCAATTTTTCTTGTGTCTACATGAACTACAATGGTTTATGATCAATGTGGATGATTGTCTCCTTCCCGAGAATGCAATGCCTCCACTGACAGAAGGCTTGCATAATAGAGTACATTTATTTTTGTATGTAGGTTAATTACAGATGACATCTAATAGTGTCTTACTATGATAAGCCACAAGGTGGTCGTGTTGAGTGATAACTACACCCAGAGCATAGTCTGAAGCATCTGTCTCGATCTCAAAAGGTTGTTTCAGGTCAGGTAATGAAAGAACTCAGGTGGAGCACAAGTGCTTCTTCAGATCGTCAAACTCTTTCTATTGGGACATGCCCCACACAATTGTTTCCTTAACACCACCTCTAGTTATTTGGTTGAGCACCCATGCAATATGGGAGAATCTAAGCACGAACCTTCGATAGAAATTGGTAAGGCCTAAGAAGCTCCAAAGATCAGTGTGCATGGTTGGGGCTGGCCAGTCACAGATGAATTAGATATTGATTGGATCAACATGCACACCATGCACATCAACAATGTAGCCTAGGTACTGGACCCTATCCATGTCAAATGATCATTTTTCCAAGTTGGCATATAGTTTGTGCTACCGCAGAGTATGCAGAACTTGTTGAATATGATGCACGTGTTCTTCTCAAGTCTTGTATTAGAATAGGATGTCATCTAGATACACCACCACAAAATAATTAATGAAATACCGTAATATATCATCCATCATCCTCATGAAATTTGTTGGGGAATTTTTCAAACCAAAGGGCATGACCAACCATTCAAAAATATCTTCTTTTGACTTAAAGGTAGTTTTCCATACATTTGTCGGTTCTATTGGGACCTGATGGTAGCCAGACTTCAAATAAATATTACAGAAGTATTTTCCCCCCTTGAGTTGATCAAGGGGATCATCGATTCAAGGAATCAGGTACCGGTTCCTAACTATGATTTTATTTAGGGCTCATTAGTCAAAGCAGAGTCACCAAGTCCCATATTTATTCTGCACTAGCATGATTGGGCTTCCACAAGGTGATGAGTTGGGTCGGATGTGCCCCTTGTGGAGAAGTTCTTGGATATTACACTTGATCTCCTCATTTTCTAGTAAAGAGAGGAGATAGACTGACCCATTGAGTAGTAGTGTGTCGGGGTCATATCGATAGGATGCTTGACCTAACAGTGCAGAGGTACCCTAGTAGGTGTGATAATATGTCTTTGTATTCTTCCACGACCTTATCCACTTTCTTCTTCTGCATGGAAAGGTCGACCATGGAGGTGATGGATATGGATACAACCTTTCTCTCACTCTGAGAGAGAATCATGGAGAAGACAAACTTCCTTCTATGAGAAATGACCTTCCTACATTTCTTGGTAGAGATAAATGAAATAACACTAGTTGGGACTACCTCAGGTATCCTGTATAATTTCATGTTCAAAGTAATAATAACACTACGAGGCCTAGACTCATATACAACATGATGTTTCCATAAATAAGGTTGTCCCAAAATAAAATCACAAAATTCAATGGGAGCAACATCACATAATACATCATCTTTAAATGGCTTGATGTCGTATGACAAACGAAATTGTTGGCTGATGCGAAGATCGTTTCCTTGATGGATCCATATGATGGTGTATGGTTGTGGGTGCAACGTTGTTGGCAGAGCTAGCTAGCCACTTGGAAAACACTATTGAGATGAGGTTCTTCTTGCTACCGCTATCAACGATGAAGTGCAACAGAGTGCCTTTTACCTACATTTGTGAATGAAAGAGGTTGTTGGCACAAGGGTAGACCCAGGGTTCAATGCTTCATCAACGCACTAACAAAACCCTAACTACCAACCCTTTTGGAAACACCTGCGAAGCAGATGAAGTCTCACCCGAGGTAGAGGTAGAAGAGGTTGCAAGACTCAGGTGTCTACAACCTAGCTGGGACACATATCTATGATCACAATGCTTAATAGAGCACTTAGCCAATAACATTCATTAGTCTTTAACCCTTATTCACATCATAGGTTAGACCCTTATCATAGATCAGCACAGTAGTAATCAATATCTAAGCACATATAATCATTTATCACATAGAAATAGAGAAGATCTAACATTCATTCATATATTAAGCACTAAGCACCAATGGATCTACCTATCATGCATCAAATTAAGCAAGTAAATACATAAACAACATAAATACATTTCACAAAGCACAATAACATAGGATATACGTGGTTCACCCCAGTGTAGGGCTACATCCACCAACTCTTTTCTTCTCTATTCGTCTCTTCTAATCTTCTTACATGCCAAATCCAACTCTGCATAGGATAGGATATCTACACACACCTTGCCATATCCTCCTTCCCTAAATTAGGTCAAAGCACAAAGCCTTACATTGTCTGTGCACAAAGCACTTACAATCACTTTCACTTATCTCTGCAAGTCTTAACATATTCTAGTCATGCACTAAGCTAATGATCTCTACCAAAATAAACCTGACTTCATCATCTAGCTACTTATTTATACATTCAAAAAATGGGCCTAAGCATGGGTAAACCCATGGGCCGACATCCCATACTGGTTACATAAACCCTAAAATCCCCAAAAATAAAACAAAATGGGTGAGATCTCATGATCTCCACTTCGTCTAGGTGCTCCCTATTGTGGGTGGGAATCCCTCCTATGGACTAGCACTTAGGGTTTTATCATGCATGCAGAAAAGAACTAAAAATTCCTACTTTTTACCATCATCCCAGACCTAATCCCCATTATTCTTAAGAAAATACATAGTTAAGAAGTGTTGGGTATGTGTTATATTCTTTGCACGAGTAGTAGTGTCTGCCTCGGGAAACATGACAACTACCACGGGAAATGTGTCATGAATTTAGGTGGTTTTTTCAACACATGGTTTGTGCTGATGGTTTTCTATTTCCGGTTAAGGAATTAGGGTTTTGGACTAATCCAGGTCATTGGGTTAGGGTTTTGGATGTCGCTGGCTCCTATATGTATATTGTATTGTAAATAATGTAACACAATGAATGAATATAATATATGTTGGTTTTCCCGGTTTGGGTTTTCAGGGGAAAAATCTCTATGTAATGTTTGTATTTCCCATTGTATCTTTGTTGTTCTTTTCTGAATATCTATTTATAGTAGACATTGTACAAGGTTAGAATTTACATTTGGTATCATAGCTTTATTGGCTTCAGAGGGGCGCCTTTGTGGTCAAGGGTTTGGCTCGGTACTGTGATAAGCCTTGTTAGAGTGGGAGATCTGCAGTATTGTTTTTCAAGTGAAAATAAATGGAAAGCAATTCAAAGATGGAGATCAAGAAGTTTAATGGGAAAATCTTTGAGCTGTGGAAGCTCAAGATGGTAGATATTTTGGTGGACAGAGATCAGTGGATCGTGGTAGATCTAGGTACTGCACCTACAAGAACTTCTGCAAATGACTGGAAAAAGATGGATCGGAAGGCAAAGAGCACAATATGACTGTGTCTCTCTGATTCAGTATTACTGAATGTGTCAGAGGAAGCTACAGGCAAGGATTTATGGGAAAAGTTGGGGAAGTTGTATCATTCTAAGTCCCTGGCAAATAAACTATTCCTGAGAAAGAAGTTGTATAACTTGAGGATGAGAGATGGAGACTCGGTGGCAGAGCATTTGAACGACTTCAATACTCTGGTAAGTCAATTAGTATCTATTGAGATTAAAATTTTAGATGAAGATAAATGTATCATTTTGTTGTGTTCTTTACCAGACTCGTGGGATAGTATGGTTGTGGCCACAAGTAGTAATACAACTTCTTTGAAGTTTGAAGAAGTGGTATCATTCTTGTTGTTGGAGGAGATGAGACGAAAGAATATGGAAGGACATAGCACAGATGCATTATTTGCAAGAGGATGTTCCCAGGAAAGAAATATATCTAATTTATCAGGTAGGAGATCTAAGTCTAAGGGTAGATATAAATCTCCTGAAAAGTTTGTAAGGGTATGTTGGAGGTGTGGAAAAGAAGGGCACTACAAGAAGCAGTGTAGATCCAAAGTTGAGAAAAAGAAGGGATCTGAAGAATCTTCTTCTACAAAAGAAAAGACCTCCAAGGAAGAAGGAGGGGATGTGTACTTGGCCTCTTCAAGCACACATGAAGATCATGAGGCATGGTTGATTGACTCTGGTGCATCCTTTCATATGACTCCCCACAGGGAGTGGTTCTGCGAATAAGAAAAGTATGATGGAGGTAATGTTTTCTTAGGTAATGATTCGACAACCAGAATCATAGGAAGAGGAAGGGTCAAGTTGAGACTCATATATGGAAGGATTAGAACACTTCCTAGTGTTATACACATCCCAGGTATGGCTAGAAATTTGATTTTTGTAAGCAAAATGGAAGATGCAGGGGTAAAAAAATTTTTTGAAAAGGGAACTTGCAGGATGGTTCGAGGAGCAATGGTGTTGATGAAGGGAGTTCGGTTTGGAACTTTGTATAATCTGCTAGGAAGCACTATTAGTGATGGGCCTAATAGCTCTATTGTTCCTTATATTGGAGTTGAAGAAGAAAGAACTCCTGCAGTCTCTGGAGAAAAGGTTATGTTGTGGCATCAAAGACTGGGGCATATCAGAGAGAAGGGTCTTTGACTACTACACGGTAAAGGTATGGTTGAAGGTATGTATAACTGCTCTCTGGATTTTGATTTCTATGAACATTGTCTATATGGGAAGTAGAATCGGGTAAGATTCCCCTCTGGTGCAATGA
The DNA here is from genome assembly GCA_009831015.1 of Picea engelmannii. Taxonomy (NCBI): domain Eukaryota; kingdom Viridiplantae; phylum Streptophyta; class Pinopsida; order Pinales; family Pinaceae; genus Picea; species Picea engelmannii. The sequence continues at coordinate 204,943 of ML788381.1, forward strand.
GGGCAGAAGGAATTTTACAACTAGTTCACAGTGATGTTTTTGGACCTGTGTCGGTCCCATCATTGGGAAAATCTGTGTACTATGTCT
>ML788381.1:206473-227313 GCA_009831015.1 Picea engelmannii
AGTTGTCCTCTAAATTTGACATGAAGGATCTTGGTGCTTCAAATTTCATTTTGGGCATGGAAATTAAAAGAGATCAAAAAAAGAGGAAACTCTGGTTAAATCAGAGAAAATATGTCGAGACAATATTGCAAAGGTTTAATATGCAAGAATGTAAACCGGTCAAGGTTCCTATTCCTGTTGGTGTAAATTTATCTGCGGATCAATGTCCCAATACACATGAAGAATAAGAGGACATGTCTCATGTTCCATATGCGAGTGCAGTTGGTAGTTTGATGTATGCAATGGTCTATACTAGACCGGACATTGCACATGCAGTGGGAGTTTTGAGAAGGTATATGTCAAAACCAGGGAAGGAGCATTGGACAAAAGTAAAAAAGCGTTTTTAGGTATTTGTGTGGCACTACTAGCTTTGGATAGTTCTACAAAGGAAGACTAGGATTGGACATAGTGTTCGATATACATGGCTTTGTGGATGCAGACTAGGCTGGAGATTTGGATCATACGAGATCTACAAGCGGGTATGTGTTTAACCTGTTTAGAGGAGCAATAAGTTGGATGAGCAAAAGACAAGCTGTAGTGGTACTTTCAACTATAGAATCTGAATACATGGAAGCTACTCATGCAAGTAAGGAAGGAGTATGGTTACAAAGATTTTGTTCAGGTATTGGGTTCATACAACAAGTTGTAAGGATAGAATGTGATAGTCAAAGTGCAATTTTTTTGGCGAAGAACCATGCTTTAATTCAAAGACAAAGCACATTGATGTTCAATGTCACTTTGTGAGAGACATGATTGAAGAAAAGAAAGTATCACTGATGAAGGTGGACACTTTGAATAATGTTGCAGACTCATTAACAAAATCTGTGAGCACTGAGAAGTTCTCTTGGTGTAGAGGATCCATGGGCATTGTTGCCTTGGATTTTTTACTATGTAACCCCGTAACCCCCTGTATGCAAAGAAAACAATAAGTGGGAGAATGTTGGGTATGTGCTATATTCTTTGCACGAGTAGTAGTGTCAAGAATTAGGACGTATGTGTTATATTGTTTCTGCCTCGTGAAACGTGACACCTACCTCAGGAAACGTGTCATGTATTTAGGTGGTTTTTTTGGCACATGGTTTTTGTCGATGTTTTTCTATTTCCGGTTAAGGAACTAGGGTTTTGGAATAATCCAGGTCATTGGGTTAGGGTTTTGGATGTCACTGGATCCTATATGTATATTGTATTGTAAACAATGTAACACAATGAATGAATATAATATATGTTGGTTTTCCCGATTTGGGTTTCCAGGGGAAAAATCTCTGTGTAATGTTTGTATTTGCCATTATATATTTTTTGTTCTTTTCTGAATATTTGTTTACAATAGACATTGTACAAGGTTAGAATTTACAAGAAGATCAAGTGAACATACCTTATTTTCGGCGTTTGATATTGATCCCTCTTCACGCTTGGTCACTCTTTGACTGCAACTCTCCTCCCAAGGCTGACCTGCATTCACAAAAGACAAACAAAGAACTCCACATGCATTTGATCTACAGATTTTTTGGTTAGATATTTAATCAACATGTATGCAATAAACAATGAAAACCTCATATGGTGGGACAAGAAAAGTACTTCTTTATTATTAACTTTACTAAATCAACTTACAATGATGAAGTCGGCCACTGGTCCACGAATCTGTTCCTCGGCTCCTCTTTTACTATGCACCAACTGCTAACACACTTTCTTCTCTTCTTCGTTGAAATCACAAAATGGTTGCAGAATCTTGGGCAAAGGGGAATACGAATTCAGGTAGATTTTCTTTACTATCTTTTTCCTCCTTTCAAATGGGACCCTTACCCCTTCTTTTATAGGCTATAAAGAGATAGGTATTTGGTCGAATGACCGGCCATGCATGGCTGAAAGGTTTAGTTAACTTACCCAAAGTTGTGTGTTCCGTCAGTAACTTTCTTTTTTTTCATGCTTCTGAAGGTCCACACAGGTTGTAGTGGGTCAGCTAGCATGGACACTATAGATACACATGGACTGTAGTGGAGCAGGGTGCGTGGTCCTTTAAAAATGGAGTTTTCTAGAAGAGTTTTTCAGTAGTGGCTTGGAAAAGAAGGAATATGAGATGGCTTGATGCTAAGTAAGCATGTTTGGTGCAAATTAGGGTTATAACAGATGCCCCCTAATGTGTGAGGTCAGAAGAGCATCTAATGGCCAAAATACATTATCAATCTTTATCAACGTACCAAACTGATGAGCCCAGGGACTAGAATTTGGGAGGTGCCATCTGCAAAATAATAATTGTCTCACCGAGGCAGGCATACCCATGCTCAGGATGAAATAAAATCATGGCTACCATTCAAATACACTGTAGATCCATGTCATATAACTATATAAAGTGTAGCCGCAAGCAATACATAGTGGATCAACATCTCAAAATCAAAAAGATATACATGTATAGTATCCATATTCTAGAAGTTGATAAGGCCAGATGGATGGATATGAGGTCTTCAGAGCTCAAGCAACAACTTCAAAATCTTCAAAACTTGGGTAGGAGTGTAATATGAGTGTACGACTTCACTACCCAGAGGTCTTCGATGGCTCGTCAGTCATGGACTAGAGAATCATGATGATCATACTAAAGGCTTCATTGATTTTGAACAAAGACTTGATTGGACTTTTGGGATGGTCGGGAATGAGGGCAAGAGACAAACTACAAAGGGGATGAATTAGGGTTGGTAAAAAATTCCCTTGGACAATAGCATGACAAATGATGAGACTCAAGCAACATGGCATTGACATAAGTTCACGATGCAGGAGGCAACACAAACTCTCCATATGTTTGGAAGAATAACCAAATGGAGGAGGACACAACTCTTTGTAGCGAGAACAACTTCCTAAATTCATATTAAATATCAGATATTGAAGAACAAACAGAAGGATGTGCTTTGTCCAAGGGAGACTCATTGTGCTGCCAATAAAAAGAAAAACTTTTCCCTTCCTCTTTTTGGGGTATATTTGATTTTTTTGTCTTTTTCAATAATTTTGGAAAGCTTGAAAAAGATTAAAATAATTCTACATTACAAAGGAGGATCGAGTGGTGCAAACATACTAGTTCCAAGCACACGGAACACAGGGATGCTCAGGGAAAAGGGTCATATGCAGGAAAAGAACACTTGGGAAAAATCCTCTAGGGGCCAAAGGTGTCAAGACGCAGAGGCAAAGTGCTACAGGGCTTGCGTATAAGGCATGCTTCAGATGGTTCAGTTGAGAGCAACATGGAGCCGGCATTAGGCCAAAGACACAGGCATGCAAATGCGGTTAACAAAACACACAATGATAATGTCCTTTGATGTAATTTTAACAAGCCTAGAGAAGGTAAGCTCGATAGTTTTTCATATTTAGCGAGTCTGAAAAAATGTAAAAGGAGACTCCAATGGGGTACCTTTTTTCGAAGGTAGTCTAGTCGGTTCAAAAAAGGGGTAAACTAGCACCGACAAGATGTCTATTCAAAAAACATTTTAACGAGTGTGATAAAGACAAGATCACTCAAAATGTTTTTCATTTTTAAGGAGTCTGAAAAAATCTTAACTGTGGACTCTGTCAGGAATGTTCTTCTGGACCATTTTAACGAGTGTGAAAGAATAAGGTCACTCGACGATCTTTTCAATTTTAGGGAGTCTGAAAAGAGCTTAACTATGGACTCTGTGGGGGTTCCTTTTTCGTAAATTTAGTCCCTCAGGCCCAAAAAAGGGTTAAAATTATACCTGAGAGTACTCTTCTAGAGATCTAAGGCCTCTAAAGTATACCTTTGTTCATACAGTTGACCATCCAGACCGAAAAATGGGTAAACTACCGCCGGAAAGACGTGACTTAAAATTTCAGTTTAACGAGCATGAAAGGCTACAAGATCGCTCAACAATATTTTCATGTTTAGAGGGTCTGAAAAGGGCTTAAAAGAAGACCCATGTAAGGAACATTCTTCTGGACCAATTTAACGAGTGTGAAGAAACAAGGTCACTCAACAATATTTTCATCTTTAGGGAGTCTGAAAAGGGCTTAAAGAAGACTCAAAGGGGGCTACAACTCATGTATGAAACTGGTTCAGGTAGAGCCCACTACTAGGCTTATACCAGAAGTCTCTTCGATAGTCAACTTGGGAAGTCTCCCAAAAGGGAAGAAAACACAAACCACGGTGTAAGTCCTCCTGCGGTATAGAAATCGTAGTCATGGATTCAAGGATAGCCTTATCTGAAGGCAATTAAAAATATGAGAAATCATGCAAACGAGGGTCGACAGTCCCAATGGGTGAAGTAAACTGACCATACTCCATATGATGATGGAAATTCTGTCCAGGACTGGCAGAGTCTATCAGTAAAGAATCACAAGCACAAGGGCTTGAGGATCTACAAACAATGATATTAGACTTGGAAGAATACTCAAGATTACTTGGACCAAGAGGGGGAAGCAAGGGCTCCCATGCGCTATTATAACCCTAATTTGTACCAAACATGCTTACCTGGCATCAGGCCATCTCATATTCCTTCTTTTCCAAGCCACTACTAAACAGCTCTTCTAAAAGACTCCATTTTTAAAGGGCCATGCACCCTACTCCACTACATCTCGCATGTATATACAGTGTCCACGCTAGCTAACCCACTACATCCCACGTGGACCTTCACAAGCATGAAAAAAAGAAAGTTTTTGACGGAACACACAACTTTGGGAAAGTTAACTAAACCTTTCAGCCATGCATGGCTAGTCATTCAACCAAATACCTAGCTCCTTCTAGCCTATAAAAGAATGGGTAGGGGTCCCATTTGAAGTAGGAAAAATATAGTAAAGAAACTCTACCCAAATTTGTATTCCCCTCTGCCCAAGATTCTGCAACCATTTTTTGATTTCAACGAAGAAGAGAAGAGAGTGTGTTGGCAGTTGGTGCACAGTAAAAGAGGATTCCAACACCATATTCATGGAGTAGTGGCCATATTCATCATTGTAAGTTTCTTTAGTAAAGTTAATAATAAAGAAGTAATTTTCCCATCCCACCATATGAGATTGTCATTATTTATCACGTACATGTTGATTAAATATCTAACCCATTAATATGTAGATCAAATGCATGTGGAGTTCTTTGTTTGTCTTTGTGAATGCAGGTCAGGATTGGGGGGAGATTTGCATTCAAAGAACGACCAAGCATGAAGAGGGATCGATATCAAATGCCGGAAATAAGGTATGCTCACTTGATCTTCTTAATTGTGTATTTGTTTAAGAATAATGGGGATTAGGTATGGGATGATGATAAAACATAGGAATCTTTAGTTATTTTATGCATGGATGATAAAACCCTAAGTGTTAGTCCGTAGGAGGGATTTCCCACCCACAATAGAATTGGCGATCATACTAGAGAGCCCTTTCATAAGGGGATTCTTGTGCTTTTCCCTTCTTTGGAAACGTCGGTGTCCCTTTGATGGTAACTTTGTACATTCCTAGGTTGAATGTGGGACTACCGGTTTGGTTGGGTACCATTCCAAATGTCCTGAATTCTCTTGACACTTCTCAGTTAAGCACATTAAGTCATGGGCACCCTATTGATGTTTCCTTTTCAGCAAAGTATTCTCCTCCTCCTTCTCCTGCCTCTGGTGAAAGTACAGTTACTAGTAACCAAAAGTCTACATGAAATAGAAAGAGGAAGAATAGGAAGAAGAAATCACCAACCTCTGTGAGTCATGTTGGAGATAGGTCGACAACCTCTGCAAGTCACATTGAAGACCAACACCCAACCTCTATAAGTTATGTTGGGGGTACACACTCACTCTCTGCAAGTCATGTTGGGGGAAAAAGTCCAGTCACTGCTATTCATACTGGTAATAGGTCTGTAGCCTCTGCAAGCCGTGCTATCGACCCATCACTAACCTATGCAAGCCATGTTGGAGATGTGAAACCAACCACTGCTAGTCATGCTAGGGGCATTAATTATGTTGATAAATCTAGACAGATAGGACGTAAGCCTAAGTTCCCTTGTAAGTTTTGCAGGGGATATCACCTTACTCATTTGTGCCCTGGCATTCCAGAGGTACAAATATTGTGGTCCCTATCTGCAAGCTCTTCTGATTCTGAATCTTTTGAGGTTTCCTCGTAGTCCATTCAACCATTGGTTGAGAAAGTGGTCAAGCTGATGTAGTCATCGGCTGATCCCACTCCTCTTTTGAGGGGTGAGATGCCTTTAGATCTTGTAGTCTCTCAGCCTATTCAACCAGTGGTTGCAAAAGTGATTATGTCAATGCAGTCATCAGTTGATCCCACTCCTCTTTTGAGGGGTGAGGTTCCTTTAGACCATGTAGTCTCTCAGCCTATATAGCCATTGGTTGAGAAAGTGGTCACGCCGATGCATTAATCGGTTGATCCCACTCCTCTTTTGAGGGGTGAGGTGCTTTAGACCATGTAGTCTCTCAGCCTATTCAGCCATTGGCTGAGAAAGTGGTCATGCTAATGCAATCATTTGCTTATCCCACTCCTCTTTTGGGGGGTGAGGTGCCATTAGACCATGTAGTCTCGCAACCTATTCATCGATTGGTTGCAAAAGTGGTCATGCCAATGCAGTCATCAGCTTATCCCACTCCTCCTTTGCGGGGTGAGGTGCCTCTAGACCATGTAGTCTCGCAGCCTATTCAATCATTGGTTGTGAAAGTGGTCATGTCGATGTAGTCATCAGATGATCCCAGTCTTCTTTTGGGGAGTGACGTGTCTATCGACTATGTTTTTAGCATTTCCTGTTCAATACTTTCAGAAAAAGGGGGTATTCCGCTCGTTTCGATCACACCCCCTCCAAGCCCTAGGATGGTTTCCTTTGATTGGAATGACCTTTTTGAGTCTCGTCTTCCTTCTACCACACCTTTTCAAATAAGAGTTGAAGTTAATTCAATAAACATTTATCGATGTATTGTGGATGAGGGAGCCTCTGCAAGTATTTTATTCTCCTCAGTTTAGAAAGTCTTGGGATCTCCCAAGCTTGTGTCTGCTTTGCATGAGCTGTTGGATTTTGACAGATGTCCTAGTGAAAATTTGGGGATTCTTCCTCAGTTGCCTATCTCATTAGGTGGGAATACTGTCCTTGTTGATGTTATAGTGGTGCAAGGCCCGTTAGATTTCAATATGAGTCTTGGGCATGATTATGTATATGCTATGAATTTTGTAGTGTCTACGCTCTTTCGGGTGATGCATTTCCCTCACAATGGAAGCATTTTTACTATTGACCAGCTGGCATCTGATAATTACTATCCTAATTCAACGTTAGTTTAGGATTCCCCTTTATATATTCCTAGTGTTCTTGTAGACTCCACCACACCATGGGTTAATTATGTGGCATCTTATCCTTGGTTTTCAATTGCTTCTGAGAAGGAACCTATGCAATCATGTTTTCCTTCTAAAGACTTGGAATCAACAATTGATCCATTGATGTATCCAATGGGGGCATGGGAGCCCTTGATTCCCCATATTGGTCCAAGTAGGCTTGAGTATCCTTCTGAGTCTGATCTCGTTGTTTGTAGATCCTCAAGCCCTCATGCTTGTGACTCTTTGCTGATAGACTTTGCCAGTCCTGGCCAGAACCTCCATCATCATATAGAGTATGGTCAGTTTACTTCACCCATTGGGACTGTCGACCCTCATTTGCGTGATTTCTTAGATTTTTAATTTCCTTTAGATAAGGCTATCCTTGAAGCCATGACTACGATTTCTATACCGCAGGAGGACTTACACCGTGGTTTGTGTTTTCTTCACTTTTGGGATACTTCCTGAGTTGACTATTGAAGAGACTCCTGGTCTGAGCCTAGCAATGGGCTCTACCTAAACCAGTTTCATACATGAGTTGTAGCCCTCTTCGAGTCTTCTTTAAGCCCTTTTCAGACTCCCTAAAGATGAAAAGATTGTCGAGTGACCTTGTTTCTTCACACTCGTTAAATTTATCCAAAAGAATGTTCCTTACACGGGTCTTGTTTTAATCCCTTTTTAGACCCTCTAAACATGAAAATATTGTCGAGCGATCTTGTGGCCTTTCATGCTCGCTAAACTGAAATTTGAAGTCACGTCTATCTGGTGGTAGTTTACCCATTTTTCGGTTCAGATGGTCAAATGTACGAACAAAAGTATACTCTAGAGGCCTCGGATCTCTAGAAGAGTACTCTTAGGTATAATTTTAACCCTTTTTTGGGCCTAAGGGACTAAATTTATGAAAAAGGAACCCCCACAGAGTCCATAGTTAAGCTCTTTTCAGACTCCCTAAAATTGAAAAGATCGTCGAGTGACCATATTCTTTCACACTCGTTAAAATGATCCGGAAGAACATTCTTGACGGAGTCCATAGTTAATATTTTTTCAGACTCCTTAAAAATGAAAAATCGTTGAGTGATCTCGTCTTTATCACACTCGTTAAAATGGTTTTGAATAGACGTCTTGTCGGTGCTAGTTTACCCAATTTTCGAACCGATTAGGCTACCTCCAAAAAGGGTACCCCATCAAAGTCTCCTTTTATGTTTTTTTCAGACATTCTAAATATGCAAAATTGTCGAGCTTACCTTCTCTGGGCTCGTAAAACTTACATCGAAGGATGTTACCATTGTGTGTTTTATTAATCGCATTTACATACCCGCGTCTTTGGCCTAATGTCGGCTCCATGCTTCTCTCAACGAAACCATTTGAAGCATGCCTTATATGCAAGCCCTGTAGCACTTTGCCTCTGCATATTGAAACCTTTGGCCCCTGGAGGATTTTTCCCAAGTGTCCTTTTCCTGCATATGTCCCTTTGCCCTGAGCATCCTTGTGTTTCATGTTCTTGGAACTAGTGTGTTTGCGACACTCGATCCTCCTTTGTAACGTAGCATTATTTTTTTCTTTTTCAAGATTTCCAACATTATTGAAAAAGACAAAAAAATCAAATATACCCCAAAAAGAGGAAGGGAAAAGTATTTTCTTTTTATTGGCAGCACAATGAGTCTCCCTTGGACAAAGCACATCCTTCCCTTTTTTCTTCAAGATCTAGGATTTCATATGACCTTAGGAAGTTGTTCTCGCTACATAGAGTTGTGTCCTCCTCTGTTTGGTTATTCTTCCAAAAATATGGAGAGTTTGCATCGCCTCCTGCCTCGTGAACTTATGTCAATGTCATGTTGTCTGAGTCTCATCATTTGTCTCACTATTGTCCAAGGGAAGTTTTTACCAAGCCTGAGTTGGACCCTCTATAGTTTGTCTCTTTCCCTCATGCCCAGCCATCGTCAAAGTCCAATCAATTATTTGTTCGAAATCAATGTTGCCTTCAGCCTGATCATCAAAATTCTCTAGTCCATGACCGATGAGCCGTCGAAGACCTCTGGGTAGTGAAGTTGTACACTCATATTACACTCCTACCTGAGTTTTGAAGATTTTGAAGTTGTTGCTCGAGCTCTGAAGACCTCATCTCTAGCCATCAGGCCTTATCAACTTATAGAATATGGATACTATACATGTATATCTTTTGATTTTGAGACATAGATCCACTGTGTATTGCTCGCAGATACACTTTATATAGTTATATGACATGGATATACAGTGTATTTGAATGGTAGCCATGATTTTATTTCATCTGAAGCATGGGTATGCCCGCCTCAGTGAGACAATTGTTATTTTGCATATGGCACCTCCCGAATTCTGGTCCCTGGGCTCACCGGTTTGGTACGTTCATAAATATTGATAATATATTTTAGCCATCAGATGCTCTTCTGACCTCACACATTAGGGGGCATCTATTATAAACCTAATTTGCACCAAACATGCTTCCCTGGCATCAAGCCATCTCATATTCCTTCTTTTCCAAGCCACTGTTAAACAACTCTTCTAAAAAACTCCATTTTTAAAGGCCCACACACCCTGGTCCACTACAGCCCGTGTGTATCTACAGTGTCCATGCTAGCTGACCCACTACAGCCCGCGTGGACCTTCAGAAGCATGAAAAAGGGAAATTTTATGATGGAACACAGAGCTTTGGGCAAGTTAACTAAACCTTTCAGCCATGCATGGCTGGTCATTCGACCAAATACCTAGCTCCCTCTAGCCTATAAAAGAAGGGGTAGGGGTCCTGTTTGAAGGAGGAAAAAGATAGTAAAGAAACTCTACCCGAATTTGTATTCCCCTCTGCCCAAGATTCTGCAACCATTTTGTGATTTCAACGAAGAAGAGAAGCAAGTGTGTTAGTAGTTGGTGCACAGTAAAAGAGGAGCCCGGTACCAGATTCGTGGAGTAGTGGTCGGCTTCATCATTGTAAGTTTCTTTAGTGAAGTTAATAATAAAGAAGTACTTTTCCTTTCCCGCCATATGAGATTGTCATTATTTATCTTGTACATGTTGATTAAATCTCTAACCCATTAATATGTAGATCAAATGCATGTGGAGTTATTTGTTTGTCTTTATGAATGCAGTTCATCCTTAGGAGGAGAGTTGCAGTCAAAGAGTGACCAAGCGTGAAGGGGGATCGATATCAAACGCCAGAAATAAGGTATGCTCACTTGATCTTCTTAACTATGTATTTGTTTAAGAATAATGGGAATTAGGTCTGGGATGATGGTAAAAAGTAGGAATCTTTAGGTCTTTTCTTCATGCATGATAAAACCCTAAGTGCTAGTCTGTAGGAGGGATTTCCCACCCACAACATGTGCCCACTGGGTAAACCAAAGGATCAATTGCTGAGATCAAGTCTCAGGAAGGAAAACATGATTTCACAGGTTCCTTCTCAAAAGAAATTGAACATTGAGGATAAGATGCCACATAATTAACACATGGCGGGGTAGAGCCTACACGAATTCTAGGAACATATAAAGGGGTAGTCTGAAATAATGTTGAATTAGGATGGTGATTATCATATGCCAGCTGGTCGATAGTGACAATTCTTCCATTGTCAGGGAAATGCATCACCCAGAAGAGCGTAGACACCACAACATTCATAGCATATACATAATCACACCCGAGAAGCATATTGAAATCTAACGGGCCTTGCACCACTATAACATCAACAAGGATGGTCTTCCCAGCTAAATATATAGGTAACTGAGGAAGAACCCCCAAATATTCACTCAAACGTCTGTCAAAAGCCAATAGCTCATGTGAAGAAGACACAAGCTTGGAAGATCCCAAGACTTTCCAAACTGATGAGGATAAAATACTTGCGAAAGCTCCTTCATCCACAATACATCGATACATGTTTGTTGAATTAACTTCAACCCTTATTTGAAAAGGTGCATAAGAAGGAAGATGAGGCTCAACAAGATCATTCCAATCAAAGGAAACCATCCTAGGGCTTGGAGGGGGTGTATGCAGAATGAGAAGAATGCCCCCATGTTTTGAAATTACTAAACTAGAAACGCTAAAAACATAGTCAGTAGACACTTCACTCCCCAAGAGAGGAGTGGGATCGATCGAATACTACATCAGTGTGACCACTTTCTCAACCAATGGTTGCATAGGCTGAGAGACTACAAGGTCTAAAGGAACCTCATCCCCCAAATGAGGAGTGGGATCAGCTAATGACTGCATCGACATGACCACTTTCTCAACCAATGGCTGAATAGGCTGAGAGACTACAAGGTCTAAAGGCACCTCACCCCCCAAAAGAGGAGTGGGATCAGCCGATGACTTCATCAAAATGATCACTTTCTCAACCAATGGTTGAATAGGCTGAGAGACTACAAGGTCTAAAGGCACCTCACCCCTCAAAAGAGGAGTGGGATCAGCCAATGACTACATCGACATGATCACTTTCTCAAACAATGGCTGAATAGGCTGAGAGACTACAAGGTCTAAAGGAACCTCACCCCCCAAACAAGGAGTGGGATTAGCCGATGACTGCATCGACATGACCACTTTCTCAACCAATGGTTGAATAGGATGAGAGACTACAAGGTATAAAGGAACCTCACCCCCCAAAAGAGGAGTGGGATCAACCGATGACTACATCAACGTGACCAATTTCTCAACCAATGGTTGAATAGACTACGAGGAAACCTCAAAAGACTTAGAATTAGAAGAGCTTGCAGATAGGGACCACAATCTTTGTACCTCTGGAATGCCAGGGCACAAATGAGTAAGGTGATCTCCCTTGCAAACCTTACAAGGGAACTTAGGCTTATGACCTATCCATTTAGGTTTCACAATAGAATTAATGCCCCTAACATGACTAGAAATGGTTGGTTTCAAAGCTCCAACATGACTTGCAAAGGTTAGTGATGGATCGATAACATGACTTGCAGAGGCTACAAACCTATTACCAGTATGACTAGCAGTGACTAGACTTTTTCCCCCAGCATGACTTGCAGGGGGTGGGTGTGTGCCCCCAGCATAACTTGCAGAGGTTGGGTGATGGTATTCAATGTGACTTTCATAGGTTGTCGACATATCTCCAACATGACTCACAAAGGTTGGTAATTTCTTCTTCCTATTCTTCCTCTTTCTACTTTGTTTAGACTTCCAGTTACTAGTAACTGTACTTTCATCAGAGGCGGAAGAAGGAGGAGGAGAAGACTTTGTTGATGAAGAAACATCAACAGAGTGCTCATGAATTAAGGTGCTTAACTAAGAAGTGTCAAGAGTGTTTGGGACATTTCGAATGGTACCCAACCAAACCGGTAGTCCCACATTCAACCCAGGAATGTACAAAGTGGCCATCAAAGGGACACCAACATTTCCGAAGAAGGGAAAAGCACAAGAATCCACTTGAAAAGGGGTTCCTTGGTTGGTATGGTTGGGAAAATTAGCCATGAATATCCTATGCATAGGTTCTCCCCTTTCAGGATCGTTTAAGTCTGTAAAAGTCTCATGCACTGAATCTGGAAAACCAGTGGTATCAAAAAAACGCCTATAAAGAGGCGGCTCCACATTTCTAAGCAGAAGACCAAAAAGTCCTCATGACCGGCGGAGTGGGCGGTATACCACCCTAGGTCAAAGACCCAAAACCACAACTGACTAACTCACTATGGAAAACTAGGGAGCACAAAGCACACACTAAAAGTTCCTAAAGGCAAATCAATCAAACGACTAACTAGTTGGAAGAAAAATTACACCAACCAACACTAGAGCAACTTACCGGTCCAATTGCAACTCAAAAATGGAAGAACCCTCCAGGTATACTCTACAAAGCATGGTCCAATGTCTGTCCTAGTTACCACGGTATACCCCCGCAGTCACCTGTGTATGTCACTAGAAATATAGGCAACTAGGTTGCCAATGCATGAACAGTGACCAGGCGGGTACAGTCGACAGTCGGGTAGAGCACAACGAGCAGGGTATCAAGCCCGAAACCTACCAAGGGTATCAAAAGAAAGTGGTCTGGAAGACAACTAAGGACCTCAAATGGATTCAATACCCACAAAGCTCCGTGGAAAATGCAATCGACGGAATCCCAAGACAAGCCCTCTATATGTGTTCTCCACTATGATTTGTCCGGCTTTGGAGGGGTTATCTCCACTACCTTTCCGCACGCGACCTCGTGTTGATCCACTATGTTAAAGGGGGGTCCAAGATAACTTTCATGATACTATACTTCTACACTCCTTAGCACAAACTTGTATGTATGTTTTATAGCCTTGAAGAGTTTCCTCTCCAACCTAAATCAAGGCTCTAGCCTAATCTAGTTGATGGACCCTACAGACATAAAGTCTAGTAATTTTTAATTAGCGTTCTTTTTAAGGCTTGATTTACTCAAAAGGGGTATGGTAGTGCAACTGATGTTATTAACTCTCTTTGTGAAAAATGATGAAACTTACATGAACACTGGAAAAGAATGATTTTATTTCTCTTTTTTTTTTTTGAAATGCTTTTAAAATTAGAAGAAAACACAACGCTATGCTAATTTCTTTTTCTTATTCAAATAACAATGCAAAGAAAATTCCAGGAAATAAAGAGATCTAACAAACTAAGTTTTTTTTTTATATTTTCTTCCAATCAAAGCAGAAATAACAAAAGATTCTAAAATAAACTGATGAATGCACGATTCATGGCCGTCCCTGGCCATGAGGGGGAATTTTTTTTTTAAATGCAACACATTTTTCTTAAAATTTCAAGCTACAAATAAGTTTAAAAAGATAGGAAACACAAAAATTATTTTAAATGAGAAAGTAAGCTATGATGGAATACAACCTAGGCTAAAACTTCTTATGACAGAGACCAGAAAGAAACAATAAAAACCTGGGAAGTAAAAACTTGACAGGGAAGAGGATGATTGCCTCCTCAAAATTTTCTAGACAGACACGCGGTTGTCACTTCAACAGCCAGCATATGCACATGGGCTGCCCAAAGACAGGATGCATATGCATGTGTGTAGGCCCACTACAGGCCGCATGTGCCTTTGTTTCTCCTCAAAAGAAGCAAGACAAGTGGCTAAGCTCAGGAAAGGAATATTGGTATTGAGAACCAGAATCCCTTGAAGACACAAAAACTTACTTTGACAGAAAAATATGCAAGGAAAAAATTGATCTGAGGTTTTTACCTGACTATGGACTGTTCAATCAGAGACCTAGAAAGGACCCAGAAGATCCCTGAGAAGGATCACTTCTTCAGGTGAGAGGATGACTGCCTCTTCCTGAGAAGGATTTCCTAGGTTCTCAGACACGCAGTTAGCACTTCATCATTGGGCATATGCACGTGGGTTGTGTGAAGGTAGGGCGCATGTACATGCATGCAGGCCTTATATAGTCTGCATGTACCTTTATGACATCCCGAAAATAAAATGCAGCCAAGCAAATAAAGAAGGGAGTACTGGTATGGAAGACCAGAATCCCTACTAGATCCGACTCTTGCAGAAATTCAGAAAAAAGGTGATGAAACCAATTTAAAACTACCAAAAAGTATCCCCAGAAAACCTGAGAGATCCCCAGTATGGTCACCAATTCTGTTGTGGGTGGGAATCCCTCCTATGGAATAGCACTTAGGGTTTTATCATGCATGCAGAAAAGACCTAAAGATTCCCACTTTTTACCATCATCCCAGACCTAATCCCGATTATTCTTAAGCAAATACACAGTCAAGAAGATCAAGTGAACATACCTTATTTCCAGCATTTGATATTGATCCCTCTTCATGCTTGGTCTCTCTTTGACTGCTACTCTCCTCCCAAGGCTAACCTGCATTCACAAAAGACAAACAAAGAACTCCACATGCATTTGATCTATAGATTAATGGGTTAGAGATTTAATTAACATGTATGCAATAAACAATGAAAACCTCATATGGTGGGACGAGAAAAGTACTTATTTATTATTAACTTCACTAAAGAAACTTACAATGATGAAGTCAGCCACTGCTCCATGAATCTGATCCTAGGCTCCTCTTTTACTGTGCACCAACTGCTAACACACTTGCTTCTCTTCTTCGTTGAAATCACAAAATGGTTGCAGAATCTTGGGCAAAGGGGAATACGAATTCGGGTAGAGTTTCTTTACTATGTTTTTTCTCCTTTCAAATGGGACCCTTACCCCTTATTTTATAGGCTAGAAGGAGCTAGGTATTTGGTCGAATGACTGGTCATGCATGGCTGAAAGGTTTAGTTAACTTATACAAAGGTATGTGTTCCGTCAACAAGTTTCTTTTTTTTCGTGCTTCTGAAGGTCCATGTGAGCTATAGTGGGTCAGTTAGCATGGACATTGTAGATACACACGAGCTATAGTGGAGCAGGGTGCATAGGCCTTTAAAAATGGAGTTTTTTAGAAGATTTTTTCAGTAGTGTCTTGGAAAATAAGGAATATGATATCGCCTAAATCCAAGTAAGCTTGTTTGGTGCAAATTAGGGTTATAACACTCCCTCTTCGCCATCCTATCGAAGTCCCAAAAATGGCCAAACATGACCACAATTTTCTCAGAACTTCGTCGAGGGCCAACATGACCCCAACACTCACCTGTGACTCATCTCGAGTCACTCTGATCTGGGAAACACTACTTCGAGGCCTCAAGCTTAGCTCACACTTCCTCAACTTGTTTCTTCGCTAGAGTCTCCTGCTCAACGTACTCCTAAATGACTTGCTCAGTGACAGGCCCTTCCAGGTGTTGTTCCACTGTGGTGACCACCTATTCCAACTATGAGCCTCATTCCTCAATCTCTTCAAACAGTGTGTAGGCTTCATCCTGCACTAGCTGGAGTCTCTATGTCACTTCCATAACTCTGCTCTAGATGGTCGTGACCTGTTGCTGAACTGCACACTACTCCCGTGACCTCTTCATTATTTCTACTGTAGTAAGCAGCTTCAACTGTGCTTTCACAGTTGATGCCTGTTGCTTCACCTCCTGGAGTTGTGCCTCCAATGCTCTTAGTTTCTAGTCTTCTGTAAGGCACTCATATGTTTTTTCACTTCGGTCGCGTAGTTGCTTTCATTCTGAGGCCAATGCCTTGATTATTTATACTATGCTCCTGGCAGTTTCTTCCCTCTGATCCTGAACTTATTGTGGAGTGTTGGACACTGCTTGAATTTCTAGCTCTGCTACTCTTTCTTGAAGTTGTTGAATGGCCTCAGCGATCTTCTCCACTTGGCTTCCGACTGTCTCTTCTTCTGTCTATGCTAGGCTTGGCACAAAGCGAAGTGCTCTATTTATAGCCTCTTTGGCCACAATCTTCTCTGCAAGCAGCTGGTCTTTCTCTTTCTAGATTTTCTCTTTGTCCTCTTCAAACTTCGCACGAAGGTCATCTTTTTCTTGCTGCGCAACCTGAAGTTTCTCTAAGGCTTCCTCCTTTTCTTGCCTCAAGGCTATTGTGGCCTGCTCCTTTTCTTCCTGGACTCGATGAAGTCAAGTCTCTGTTTCACCTGGTAATCTACATAGTAGAGTGGGATCATCCCCCAATTCTACATTTTCTCCTGAGGATGGCACAGTAGACACTGCACGACTCGATTGGATAGCTTGTTGGATATCTTTTGGTTCTTTCTCAATCCTATCATAGATTGTTTCTTTCTTCACCTCATGTCTCTGCAAGATATCCTCTGAGGCATCTTCTACAACTGTGATGATGAGCTAGATATCATCCACTGTAAGCATGTTCTATGACTAAGGCTTAGTGGCTCAAGATTTCTTCCACGTTGAGGGTTTATGTGGAGAAACCTTCCTTTTATTTGATGACTCTTCCTCTGTAAGGGGATCCTTTGGCGGTGTCACTTCTCCCTTGTCTTTCTTGTCTTCTTCCCCTTCCTCCTCCTGGTTTACTTCATTGCCTCCTCCTCTTGTAGGTGATTCAGGTGTAGTTTCCTCTGAAGTGTTGTCCTTCTCATCACTTTCTATGTCTTGTACTTTGTCCTTTTTCTTCTTCTTCTTGGCGTTTCTCTATCCATCATCTTCAACCTGGGTGACTATTGGTCTTCCGATGATATCAGGGTCGAAGCGTCCTACATCCTCCACTAGTACAAGGAATTCTATAGGCCATTCCTTAGTGATTTCTTCCATGTCTTCCTCGGTCAACTTGTAGTAAGATTGAAACTCCTCCTTACTTTCATCCCCGTGTGTAGTGCTATAGATGAAGTGTTGATTTGCGTGGAACTTCGCTAGTGGCCTGAACTGATGGAGTGTATTCAACGTCATTCGAGGGAAGGATTCAATGGCCCGCTTCGGCTGTAGGTAGTAGGTGTGGAAGACAACATTTGACTACCATTTCTTCACCATATCGCTTGTACAACACAAGGTGGTGAACCTCGCGACCAATGGTTCTGATGGCTCAACTTTAGGGAATGTTGCTCCCTATGGCATCTCCCAAGTGACAAAGGCAATGAGAATCAATAACCAGCTGAAGTGAAATTCATAACCTTGGTTCTACACTTCACGAAATTCCTTCTCCAACTCATTGACGAGGTAGCTCACCCATTTCATCTGCATTCCTTCAATGCACTTCCCTGTAAGGTCGACTACGAATCATGTGACTTGTGTAGGGTGGTTCTTTCTAACGAGCTTGCCCGCTATCAACTGAAATGCTAGGTGCACTGCGCCATCCTGGATGGAGGCTACCTTGTATTCATGTTTCCCCTTCTCCACATCGCCATACTCCTCCTTGATGCATTGGGCCAAGGAGCGATCTAATGTCTTTTCTGGGTACAATTGGTGAGGGTCTGGTCTCTGCATGCTCAATCTAGTGATCAGGTGGATCAGCACTAGATCCACAGTGATGCACCTATCTAACCATATGTACTCTCCATGGAAGCATGATAGGAGGAGTTGAACGCATGTGTTAACCTCCTAATGTCTACCGAAGTGTGGGATATTCATCATGTTCAGGATTATAGACCTTGCAATCTCCTTGATCCATGGCTGGGGAACTATCTTGGGCTTTCGTTCACCCGACATACACACTCGTGATCAAATAACTCGGGTATCTGAATGGACGCTCAAGGTAATTGAATTGATGGAGAGGTCTATACAACATAGCGTTGTATGCAATTACTTCTCTGTGAGATTGACTATCTTAGTTTGCAAAACGTGGTCCTGGTGAGGCATTCGACAGATTAAATAAGAAACGGCATAACAGATTCCTTCAACGGGTCGGCATGCCTCAATCAATACGATTCCATCCATTGTGGTGCGGTCCCAATGATCCAATGGTGATATTTCTGGCAATAATTGTGTTTCTAGCCGTTCCAAAGCATCGTTCTAAAATTCGGGACACCTCCAACGATCATATAGCTTCGTCATGGTGAATTTCATTTTGTGTTGTTCTGCTAGTCCAATGAGGTTCAAGTTTTGTAAGCCTTCCTTCTGTGAAGTCCTCTCTGAAACCTCCTACAATTTTTCCAACTTTTCTTTCTTCTTACTAAGCTTTCTTGCCCTCTTTCCTATGACCTGAGTCTTTGGATTACTCTTTCCATTCTCATTCTTATTTTCTCTTATCATAAGAACTTCGCATTGTTTAGGGCCTTTCAAAGGGGTCGGGTGTAATACCTCTTTTCTTATTACTTCTAGGGTAGGTTCTCTTCTCTCCTGCATGGACAGGTTCTTTAAGCCTTCTTGTGTTTTTTCAACTTTGACAACCTTCTGCTACTTCGACTTGTCCTCTTGTTCTTGTATTAATCTCACTATTTTTCTGGTTATGAAGTCCCTTAATTCTTTCTTCTTTTGTTCTGTAGCTTCCTCTTCTTCTTTCCTTCGGATATGATCTTTCTCAATCTAGGTTTTTCCTAACAAAAGTGAAAAAGGGTTGTTGTTCTCAACAAACTTAATGACTTCAAATTCTTCTTCAGTCGATGTTCCATGAGAAATCATAGGTACATGGGTAAGTCTTCCACATAGGGTTATCATATTTCCTTTAAACAGACATATTCCTCCCAATGAAGGAACCAAAGTAGGCTTTCCCAAAATTTCCCAAGTACTTTCTGGCATAATATTCACATGTGTTTCCTCGTCCAGAACACAGTCTATGTCGAAGTCTCCTATTCTTATTTCTTTCTTTTAAGATCTCTGGTAAACAGATGTCTCTATGATCATTCAATGTTTCTTTCATTTGTAATAACATAGTCTCTGATTCTTTCTAGTTCTCTAGCATATCCTTGGTTTCTTCTTCATGTTTTTCTTGTCTCAAGGTCATCTTTTCAACTTTAGCAATCATTCTAGGACAATCCAAAACCTCATGACCAACATCTTTACAACAAACACAAATAGGATCTATACCAGGGAATTCCTTAGCAATATGTCTTGGTCTTATGCAACTATAACATAGTGTCAATCCTCTCTTTCTTTTAAACGATCACCAACCTTTTTTGTATTGCATACTAGGATCACAGTGATGGACCTACAATCTGCAAAAATTCTTTCTAGGTTCCTGCATCCACTTATTAGTCCAAAAATTCTTTCTATGCATAGGAATAACATATCTTTCACTATCTCTATCAAATTTATTCAGATCAAATCTCCTTTCTTCTAGATGTGCCCTAGTTTGCAGACTAGGACAAAATCTATCAAACATAACTAGATTCACACTTTCAAAGAAAAAATTTCCACTTATCTTACCTTTACCAGAGCACAAATATTTAAGATATTACCTCTTTTCTTAAGATTGGACTTCGCTTCTTAGAACAGAGCTTCGAAATTCAAGTAGAATACTACGCGCTACAACAATGGATCTACGCACAGAGCTTTATTTTCTCTTCAGTTCCCAACAATCATAATTTCATGTCCCAACAACGGAACCATTTGTTGTCACAAGAGCAGACCCAGGGTTCAACGCTTCATCGATGCACCAACAAAACCCTAACTACTGGCCCTTTCGAAAAAACCTATGAAGCAGATGAAGTCTCACCCGAGGTAGAGGTAGGGGGGTTGCAGGACTTAGGTGTCTACAACCTAGTTGGGACACAGATCTATGATCACAATGCTTAACATAGCACTTAGCCAATAACATTCATTAGTATTTAACCCTTATTCACATCACATGTTAGACCCTTATCATAGATCAATACAATTGTAATCAAGATCTAAGCACATCTAACCATTTAGCACATAGCACTAGAGAAAATCTAACATTCATTCATATACTAAGAACTAAGCATCAATGGATCTACCTATCATGCATCAGATTAAGAAAATAAATACATAAACAACATAAATAATATTCCACAAAGCACAATAACATAGGATATACGTGGTTCTGCAAGATACCAGATATATAAAATATGCAGAACAAAAACGAAATGTTAGAAATGACAGAATAACAGTAAAATATCCAGCATAATCTTCATAATACACAGAAATGATATATGAAATAGCAACAGAAATAGCACTTTGAATCAGATAGCAATGTTCACAGGCCTCTTCGAGGGGGCAACCTCCAATCGAGCAGCGCTCTGTTACAATAATATCCAAGCTAGGG
>ML788381.1:242611-256091 GCA_009831015.1 Picea engelmannii
TATATATATATATATATATTCAATTTTTTTTTCTAAAAAATAAATAAATAAACAACTATACACGTCCCTATTAATTGTTTTGCTGTTAAAAAAATAAAAATAAACAACTATTTAACGACTATACAACAAAAAATAAAAAGAATAAACAATAAAAATTGGAAGGCATTCAATCCATAAAATCCAAAACATGTCCCCTATGTTGTAGATGTATATTTTTGAAATCTCAAGAGCGTGAGATCTGCAACATAAGGTTGACAGCTTTTTGTTCTCTTCTGGATGCTTCCATCCTCGTCTAAATGAAGAATGCAATGGCTGCTTTCTCAAGAGTAGATCCTATTTTAACTCGATTTGGTGTCAGAATTTGGGAATAATTTTGTGCCTCCAGTACCTCTGGATGGAGAAAACCCCAGAAACTTCTGCAATTATATCTAAGTCTCATCACGCGGTTTATTGTACCATTTCCACTGAGGCCCTGTGTCTCATTTTCGAGTTTATTCTGTTGATGATGATTCTACGATGGATAGGTTACCAAGAGCATAGGATTCAGGGACAGATACTTAGTTGGCAGTCCCAAGCTTAGAGATATTAGTTCTAGAAATATGAAAGAAATGACCCAGAAGGCTTCATCTTGAAGACTTGGCACGGTTTTATCTAATGCAGTCCTGCAAGTCCGTGAGTAGACTTGATGCAACAGATGTCAATTTCCTTCCTGTTTCACCAGCTATAGACTTCAACGATGAAAGATCTTCTGAAGCCTACAAAGACATATTTAATACACTAGATATAAAATGTATGTAGAATAGAAATAAAATGCTAGTAATGGCAGAATAACAACAATATAACCAGAACATTCACCACAATAACACTGAAATGATATAAGAATAACAACAAAAATAGCACTTTAAATATGAAAGCAATGTTCACGAACCTCTTCGAGGGGGAAAACTCCAGTTGAGTAGAGCTCTATTACAATAATATCCAAGCTAGGGTTCTCATACCCTCGACTCCTATTTATACTAAAAAGAAGCATCTAGAGGAAGATCCTTCTAGAAGCGAAAGCTTCTATTAGGTCTTCTTACATCCACCTTATTATATTTTATTGAAATGCCTTATTAATATTGACCTTTATTACATCCGAATATATTGTTCTACCTATGTGCGGGTTAGGACCCTAACATGTCATCCCCCTTAGAAACAGCCTTGTCCTCAAGGCTTGAGATGAGGAAATTGTTGCAGAATGGTAGATGGTTCCCAAGTGGCATCTGCTGGAGTTGTATCTTTCCACTGGACTAGAACTTCCCTGATGGTTCTCTGACATAGGTGACACTCACGCTGGTCCAAAACTGCTTCTGGTTGTATCCAAATGGATCCTTCTTCAGCTAACTCTGGAAGGTTGGTTTGAATTTGGCACTTAGCTCCAATCACCTTCTTTAAGCATGAAACATGAAAAACAGGATGTAGCTTCGAATGGTTGGGCAAAGCTAACTGATAGGCGACTTGTCCCACATGCTTGAGCATGGTATAAGGACCATAAATTTTGGGCGCTAGCTTCTGACAATGCTCGGCCTTGAGGGAAGTTTTCTTGTAAGGTTGCAATCGAAGAAACACCTGATCCCCTTCTACAAATTGACGTTCAGAGCGACCTTGATCTGCTTGTTTCTTCATGCGATTATGTGTCATGACCAAATTCTCTTTGAGGGTATGGAAAGTGGCCCCTCGAGTTGTAATTTTTAGGTCAACTGCCTGGAACTTCGAAGCACCCGGTAAGTATGAGAGAACTGAAGGTGGTCTCTATCCATATACTGCTTCAAAAGGAGTAATGCGTGTAGCTGTATGGTATGAAGTGTTGTACCACCATTCAGCTAGGGGTAACCATTGAGACCACTGATTTTTATTTTCCAAGGCAAAACACCTCAAATATGTTTCCAGACAATTGTTGACAACTTTTGTTTGGTCATCAGTCTAGGGATGCTAAGTTTTGCTGAGATGCAATTCTGTGCCTTGTATCTTGAATAGTTCTTGCCAAAAATTGCTTGTGAAAGTTGGGTCGTGATAAAAAACAATAGAGTGCAGCATGCCATGAATCTTGAAGACCTGATCCATGAATATTTGAGCCATCGTGAATGTTGTAAATAGGTGTTGAAGGGCACAGAAATGAGCGTACTTGAAAAGGTGATCAACAACCACCATGATGACGGATTTATTTCCCGATTTGGGTAAGCCGGTAATAAAATCTATAGAGATATCCTTCCAAATAGCAGGTGGAATTGACAGTGGTTGTAGTGTGCCTAGTGATTTGACTATTTCTCACTTGTTGCATTGACACATGTCACATTCAGCTACAAAATTACGAACGTCCTGTTTCATACCATCCCAGAAAAAGGAACGTTTGACTCTGTCATAGTTTTTGGTGAACCTAGAGTGCCCTGTTGTGGGTGTAGCATGAAGCTCAAAAAGTATCATGGATTTAAGCTTTGATTGTTTACTTAAATAAAAACATCCTTTGTATCGAAGTTCCTCATGGAGCCAAGAGTACCCTGGGGAAGCTGGAGCATTGGACTGTAATTGTTGGATCAACTGCGAACTTTTGGGGTCTTGTAGTCATTCTTGGTGAACAGCTTGGAGCCAATCTGGTACAATGAATGAAAGAGAAAAAAGGGATCCTTCATCTTCATATTTTCGGGAAAGTGCATCTGCAACCACATTGTCTTTTCCTTTCTTATAAATTATCTCATAATCATATCCAAAGAGTTTAGTCACCCATTTTTGTTGTTCTGGGGAGGAAATGTGTTGTTCCAGAAAATACTTGAGGCTTTGATGGTCTGTCTTAATTTGGAACCGTTGCCCCAATAGATAAGGACACCACAGATCCATGACATGCAGAATAGCCAACATTTCCTTTTCATAGATGGATTTGCCCAGATTTATTTCAGATAGTTGCTTGTTGGTAAAGGCCAAAGGTCGACCCTCTTGCATAAGGACAACACCAATTCCTTTCCCTAAGGCATCACATTCCAACACAAAGGTCTTTGTGAAATTGGGAAGGGCGAGGACTGGAGTGGTGCACATGGCCATCTTCAAGGTTTGAAAATCTTGAGTAGTGACTGGAGTCCAAGTGAAAGAGTTCATTTTTAGGAGAGCAGTGAGAGGTGTTGCAATCTTCCCATAATTATTAACAAACTTGCTATAATACCTTGTTAAGCCTAGAAATCCAAGCAAACTCTTAAGAGTCTTTGGGTGAGGCCAGTCTTGCATAGCTTCAATATTCTTAGGATCCACCCTGACGCCATATTTGCCAATCAGATGACCCAAGTATTCTACTTCTGAGGTGCCAAAATAACATTTAGACTATTTCAAAAAAAGTTGGTGCTAAGAGAGTAGATGGAGAACTCGATCCACATGAGAAATATGGTTTGTCCAGGTTTTTCTATAGATGAGGATATCATCAAATAAAACTAAGACAAAATGGAAGAGAAAAGGACAGAAGACATGATTCATGAGGCTTTGGAAGGTCGAGGGGGCATTACACAAGCGAAATGGCATGACCAAAAACTCATAGTGGCCCTCATGAGTTCTAAATGCAGTATTGGGAATATATGCCTCTGTCATACGTATCTGGTGGTAGCCTGAATGAAAATCCAGTTTAGTGAAGAATTGTGCACCACTAAATTCATCCGGGAGGTCATCAATGACAGGAATGGGGAATTTTTCTTTGATGGTAAGTTTGTTGAGGGCATGGAAGTCAGGACACATTCGCCAACAAATTTATTTTTTCAGGACCATGACCACAGGAGACGAATAGGGGCTCATACTAAGGCGGATAACACCTGCATTAAGGAGTTCCTAGACCATTTTCTCAATTTCATTTTTTTGGGAAAAGGGTTGATGATATGAACGGATATTGGGAGGAAGGCTTCCTGGTACAAGGGGAATGGAATGATCATGAAAACCATGGGAAGGAGGGAGACCTTGGGGAGTGGAAAATACCAATTGATGTTTAGAAAGGATGGCTTGGAGGTCTTGAAGTACAGAAGGTGTCTCTGTTGCTTGTATGGCATGGAGTTGGGCAATAACACCAGAATGACCCTTTTTTAGCATCTTTTCCATGCAATGGGAACTAATGATCTTAGGTGAACCTGTGGTGATGCCTTGGAACTTTTATTGGTGGCTCTCTTGGTTGAATTGCATGGTTAAGTCCTTAAAATCCATGAGAATGGGACCCAAAGTCCTTAGCCAGTCTGCACCCAACACAATGTCACAACCTCCCATGTCAATAGAAAACATATGGGATTTCAGGTGGTAGTCACCAATTTGGAGATGTACATTTTCACAACGCCCTCCACATTTCATGGAACCACCATTGGCAATCATGATTTGGAAATTATTGATGACATGGATGTAGCAATGAGTTTCTTGGGCAATGTGGTGATGATTAAAATTATGGGTGCTACCACTATCAACTAGAATGATGACCTTCCAATGCTTGATGTAACTGATTATCTTGAGGGTTTGGGGAGTAGAGAATCCAGTGAGAGCATTGAGGGAAATGATTGGTTCTACTTCGGGAGGGTCTAAGGGAGGGGTTATGTCAATGGATTCAGGTAATTCACACATAGAGGGAGTTTCTTCATCTTCTTTTAAAATCTCCTCGGAGATGGCCATAAAAATATTTTTTTCTTTACACTTGTGGCCCAAGAAATATTTGTCATCATAGTTATAACAAAGGCCTTTGAGTTGGCGTTCAATCATTTCAGCCCAGGTCAATTTTTGGATCTTTAGTGGAACAGAGAGACTAGTGGGATTTACTGGTTTAGGGCGAGGGATGAAGGAGGGTTTGAGGTTTTGAGAAGATACAACCTGTTGTGCTTCTTTATCTCTTTTGGTAGCCTCCGCCCAAGTCTCAGGCCTAGCCATGAGGACATGGGCCCGAATTTCATCCTTGAGGCCACTGATAAAAATCTCTTACAAAAAGGCATCAGAAATGCCCTCTATTCTAAAAGTCAGGTGCTCAAAGGCAAATATAAAGTCTTCCATTGTTCCTAATTGTTTTAGCTTTGTCAAATGGCCCAAACAGTTGGTGTCAGTTTCAAAGCATTCATAAAGCTCTGCCACAAATTGTGTCCAAGCAATATACCCTTGACGAGAATTTTTTCTCCATTGCCAACGTTTGTGATCTAGATGGAGAACACCATACCGGAGTTTGGCCAAGTCATATGTAATGTTGTATAAAGAGAAGTAATGTTCCATTTGGGTAACCCAACCAGTGGGGTCCGAGCCATCAAATTTGGTCACATCCACCTGTGGAAGGCATAGGTCATGTTGAAAGTGATGGTTCTGCAAGGTATGGGAATGAGAGGAATGGTCACCTTCAGTATGTGGGGGTGAGGAAGAGGAAGGGTTATCTGTAGGGATATGCAGTTTGGTGCAGAGTGTCGAAAAGACTGATCCAAGCTGGGTGGTGAGGTCTTGTTTGATTTTTCCCATTGAGGACTGCATGGTTGTATTGATGGAAGCAACATTGGCACTGAGTTGTTTCACTTCTTGTTGGGTCTCAATGAGACCAGACTACAAGGTGTTGAAGAAGGCTTCCAAGTCTTGGCTATAAGTATGGGCCATGAGGATGGGGGAACTAAAAAGGAGCAGGCGGGGTAAAACATTTTTTTGCCAAAAAAATGATATGGATGAATGTGATAAGGGAAAAGAGATGAATCCAATGGAATAGGGCTGAAATAATGGTGAAAAAATTTCCAGACTTTTTTTTTTTTTTTACGTCCGATCTGAAGAATACTGCAGAGAGGAAATGCCCAAATTCTTAACCAGAAAGAAATGTGTATTTACTTGGCAACCCGAACACAATTGCATGGAAATAGATCTTTTCTGTTTTAATTTTCTTATGTTTCTTTCCCCAAGGGTTAGGTATTCAAGGGTTCTACAGACAAGGGTTTGCCCTGTGCTATAGCTCTCTGATATACATGCGGGGTCCAATAGTAGTACTCAGCCCAATATCTCAGGGCACTAAATAAGGAGGATAGACCGTACCCTTAGACGTACTACCCGACTACCCAGGTACTAGAGAGTATCTTCCCCAGTGTTGTTCTCGGTGACACTATAACAGTCAGGTGGCCGATCGGTTTATCTAAAGAGGGCTTCAGGTAATCTAGGTCGATCCGTACATAGGTGTTGTCTGATGTGCTACCACTCGAAGGGGTACCAATAGGGGTTACAAGGGTGGCCAGCAGATGTTTTCTTAAGTACCACTTGTATTTCCTATGTGTATGAATCCCTCAACCACAGGTTTATGCACGTAACGACAGATCTCTGTGGCTTAAAGACGTCGAAATATGTCTCTACCCTGAAAAAAATTTAACCCACACTTTCTGCCGAGGAAAGTGCTATGATACCACTTGTAATATACCAGATATAAAATGTACGTAGAACAGAAATAAAATGCTAGTAATGGCAGAATAACAACAATATAACTAGAACATTCACCACAATAACACTAAAATGATATAAGAATAACAACAGAAATAACACTTTGAATTTGAAAGAAATGTTCACGGGCCTCTTCAAGGGGGCAACCTCCAGTTGAGTAGATCTCTATTACAACAATATCCAAGCTAGGGTTCTCATACCCTCGACTCCTATTTATACTAAAAACAAGCATCTAGAGGAACATCCTTCTAGAAGCAGAAGCTTCTATTAGGTCTTCTTACATCCGCCTTATTCTATTTTATTGAAAGGCCTTATTAATATTGACCTTTATTACATCCGAATATATTGTTCTACCTATGTGCGGGTTAGGAACCTAACAACATCCCTGATATTAATTCACTAGCAGTATGATCAAGGATTGAAGCATTGGAGTTCACCTCATCGCGGTCTAAAAATTGAGCACTCGATATTGAATTAGATCCCACAAATTTCTGCAATCACATTTGGCTATCTAAGTCAATGGCCTTCTTGTCTTCATCAAAGAATTGGGCAGATGATATGGATTTTGCACCTGAAAACTTCCATTATGCCTCACCGGTTTCTTCAATCTGTGGTCTAGGGCGGTTGGAATTTCTATATTTTCGATTCCCTAAAGTATTGAAATCAGAGAAGAAATCCACACCAGTGGATGGTGCCAAAACATGACCAGAGGAAGACAAACCATCTGAATTGAAAGTTGATTTCTCTTCAGCATAAGTAAAATTAAATGTTCGAGGTGCTGATTGTGTTCCCATATTTGTTGCAATCGGTGGTTCAACGGGAAGTTCGAAAGGTTTTTGATCATAGAGACTCTCACGACTTAATTAAATCGCGCCATCGTGATTTCGGGTATTTTGGATTCCAAGACTAGGAACGAAATTATCCGAGATGGCGAATGTCGAAAAGAGGTTTCGAGGGTTGAAGGTACAAAGTTAAAGAAATTAACTAAATCAATTAATGCCTTAAAGGACCTTTAACGTACGCAATCTACAGATGATATTTTTGAATGTTTCTGCATTTCTTTATTATCACAAATCTTTTAAACATTTATGGCATTGATTTGAATCTTGATGGGTTAATGGAAAATAAGATCTCGTTTCATGCCTAAATCTTTCCATTAAATGATTTGACCATTTTGTCAGCAAGGACTCATGCAAAGTTGAAAGATTAAAGCAAGGGAGTTTCTTTTATTTGTTCAATTTTATTTATATCTTGTGCGCAAAGTTGTTTTCTTTCATCAGGATAACTTCTTTCTGTGTTTACAATTATTACTACAGGAGATCTAGACACAGATTTTTCTATCATGGCTCCACGAAAAGTGTCGAAGGCAGCTGCCGAGAGTTTAGGTCAGGGCTCAGATGTAGTTTTCGATACTTCACCCCGAATTATTAATACTGTCAAAACCTAGACATACATCTCCGACATTCTTTAGTCTGAATCGGTGAATTGTTCAGATGATTCCAGCGATAACGAGAAGGATGATTTGGCCACCAAATAAAAAATTGTCATTCAAGCAGAGATGCACAAAATAGCGGCAAGCCCACGGCTCCTTCCCTATTATGCTATGATCAGATGGGTTCTAGACCATGTGGATATCCTGACTAGGACTATCATCAACGAACAGAAGGTGATGGTTGGGACCTTTAGACCAGAACATTTGCATGCAATGTATTATCTATCACCCACACCAAACTTCGCATACAATGCCGAGTTTCTGGAAGATTTCAAGGAGAAGGAATGTGAGAAATATCGCAAAACCTTGCTCGAGCTGACCAAGGATTGGGTTTCGCACCCTGAAAAATTCAGGGCAGATTCTAATGGTATTTATTCAATATCCTCTTTAGATCTGCCATTCAGGTATATAGCAATGATGGCCTGTAGGTTGTATGGGAGGGAGGACACCACACACTTTTTTCTCCCATGGGTGCCTCTGATTTATACAGTAGCTAAAGGTTGTTCTTTTGACTGGGCCAAACTGTTTTTCGACAATCTAACCCGTCAAATTACCGAATATCGAGTGCAGAAGGAGAGTGAGATGATAGCCTCATTTTTCATGTCCGCCTACGTCATGGACGTTATTTGTTTCATGATTCCTTTCTCTCTAATGAGCTGGAGTTGGACTCTGTCTGATGCTGATCCTATCCATGTCTATCACTCGAAACTTTGGGAGGATAAGGCTATAGAATTCATATACGAGATTTTCAATTGGGTAATGGTATTGATGCATGTCTCCATCTTCAGTAACCCACCGCCTAGGATTTCAGATAGCATCTCCACCAACTTGAGTAGTGTGGCTGACTAGTATGTAGAAGCAGAATTTTCATACATCGGGTTTTTGGTGCCTCTGTTCCCCCATATGCTTTACCACTATTCATGCCAGATAAGTTGGTATGCCACAAAATTGCTAGGAAAACCATGCTCGGTAGCATAAGAAAATAAATTAAAGGTTTTTTGAAGAAGGTATGGCCACCCTTTCCCATTCATTTTAATACATATTCTTTATTAAATTTCAAACACACCAAAGTTGAGGCTACGGCCTTGGAGGAATTTAAATTTGTCAACATTGAGTTCAGGAAACATGGCCCACATAAGGTCGTGAGTAATCACATGGTAATTTGTGGCTTGAAAAGATATGAACACGACCACTCGCCTCATGATGACATCTTCCGAGGTGCAAGATCCTATGCCGAGGTTCTAAGATGGATTCAAGCCCTGTTGCCTAGGGATAGGGCTGATCTTTTCAAGTTTCAGGAACACCAACAGAGCTGCCTTCCCCCATTTTTATAGGGTAAGAACCCACAGACTGCAGATGTACAGCAAATGGAAGCCAAGGGCTCAAAAGATTTGGGTCCTAACTAAGAGGAAAATTAGGAAAAGAAAAAGGAAATCGGGGACCAGGAACAGGAAGCCGAAATCCCCAACCCATCAAACAAGCCAGCCACAGTTGTTACCCTAGAGAAACCATCCAAGGAAATTGGTAGTCCCATCATTTCTATCACTCTCCTACAGTCCACAAAGGGGACCCCCAACGCAGGATGGATTTTTGGTGAAGAACTGACGCCCATTACTATAGAAGAGTTGCCTCTGAATGAGTTCTTCTTTGCTAAGAAGAGGAACACCACTGTGAAGCAAGAGATTTACTAAGAAGAGGGCACAGTAGCCAAAAAATTCAAAATCCTAGCTGATGGAAGGTCCATGAAAAAGGAGGAATTCGTCACTCAGATAGTAGGGACGTTGGGGGATTTTGCTACAGCCAACCAATTTTCCATCAGATCTCTAAAGGAACAGTTAAATCAGAAGAACCGTTTGATCAAAACATTGGAGGCTAAGATAGCTACAGCAAAGGCCAATGCCAGAGATCAGGTGAATACAAGTCTAGAGCAAGCCAAAGTAGCCGATCAAAAGGAAACCGAGTGACTTAGATCCGATATCAAGCAAATACATCAGTCGACCCAAATCCTCCAAGCACAGGTAAGCCAGCAAGAAGAACTGATCAAGCAGTTACAGGTAAAGTTGAATTCTGTCGAGAGCCAGGTTATAGATATTAGGATATTCAAATCCCAAGCCATTGAAATCTAAAAAAGAGTGTCAGTAGCCCAACAAGATGTACTTGCTAAAGTGGAGGCCATCCAAAACCATTGACCATTGACAAAGTACTGGAAGACATTTCTTTGAGAGAGAGAGAGAAGTTGGGGCATCTCGGGTCACTTTCCAAGAGGCTGTTATAGTCACAATGAAAAAAGATATGGTCATTAGTTCTAGGCTTTCCATCCCAGAGCAAACTTGAGGTAATATCTTGCTGAAGGCGTGGGATCGTAATATATCAGAGAGCAAACATCGAGCTAAAGAAATGAGAAATTCTTGTGAATAAAATTTTGGCTTGATAAATTAAAGTTTGTCGGATCTCAATAGGGAAAGTAGCGTTGGGACACTGGGCCATATTGATATAGCCAAGCACCTGCTCAATATCAAGGAGAACGAGGAAAAAGAGCAGGCAGAAATATCACAGATAAGCCAAACTGTATAGTCCAAGTGGATAAATGGCTAATAAAACCAAGTGTACAGTTATGTTCTATCATCACTAAAGACCGACAAGTAGGGGGACGGTTGCCACAGCTAGCAAAGGATTGTGATGCTTTTGAGGCAAACAACCAAGCAGATCCTTCCAGGTTGATAGCCCAATTGGTGGAGAGGTGCGTCACTTGCACCAAGAAGGCAAAGGGGCAGGTTTCTAGTGTCAAATAATGACAAGTGTCTGCATGTTCTATTTTTAGTACCTGAAGAGTAAATAAAGGAAGGTGCTCTACCCACATGAAGGATGACAAAGACAAAGAAGTGAAACGCTTAAATTTCCCATTTTGTAACCGAAAACTCCTGGAACGATTGAGATCCGAATGTTTAGAAGTTGTATAAATAGGCATTTTGAAGAGAGAAAAAGGCTGGACCTTTCTTGGCCGATTGTAATAGAGACTTTCTTTCTTTTGAAAATTAATGCAAAGCAATCCGAAGATTCCTGATTCCATGAAGACCGAGTTATGAGTTTTGTTTTCTCTGTTATCTTATATTAAGTTTCATTTCACATATATATTTTTGATGAATGCTTAGCTACAATTTAGTGCAACTTCTACTATGGTGACCAACTTTTAGTCATCTAATCGCTTGCAGTTTTTCCTCTATATTGGCTATCAGTAGGTACAAGACCTATGAACTTTTTAGATCTCTATATTTTATGCTTCGTTAGATTACTTCTTGCCTTTTTCTTCTTTTGTTTACAGGGCGATATTCTCCCTTGATAGGAGCCTCACATTGTTGACGGCTTAATGTTTTCTCACATTTTCTACATGATTCCTTAAAAAGTTAACTCGGTTACGGGAGAAGGCCTTTGGTTTGTGTTCTATTTTTAACATCAAATTTTGAAAGTTCTCTTTTATACGGTTAAAGAACAAGTTGAAGTGGCATTCTAAACCTCGAACTTTCTTTTCATTTTTTGTTCCTCCATGACTATGCCCTTTGCAAGATAGCCCAACATTGAACCCGGCCTATCAGATCAAACCAGCATCTCTTTGAACCTATTCGACACCATACTTAAAACCGCCATCACCCGGGTTGAACTCGAACATTCATGGGCCGCAATTGAACGGGATATAAGCATCCAGGAACGTTTGGAAGTGAGACAGAGACAACTTAGAAATCAGCCTTAGCTTCCCTTTTCTCAAAGGTTGTTTTTTCCCCTTTTTATCTTTTACTCACTTTTAGATGCCTAGACCCTATACTTTTTAGCCTTAAGTACAGACTCTGGAACAACATCTTTCTGGCATCGTTTCCAGGGACCGAAGTTACGAAACCTTTTCCCTGGGAAAACGACATTTTTGCAAGTTTCTACCCTTTGATGGTGAACAAAGGGTGAACACCTTCTAAAGGATTTTTATTTTATCATTCACTTGGTGAATCCACATTTAAGTAAGCTGGCATCCAGTTGAAGGAAAACCAGACAAAACCTGGATGGTAAACAAACCACGCCCGTTTTCGATCCCGAAAAAATACTGAAAATAAGAGGTTCCCTTAAGCCAACCACTGGGGTCTACCAGCTTAGGCACACACAACCCAAAGATAATATTCCTTTTGAACCTATAACTTCACACAAATCCCCCCCTAAAACCCTCAACCAAACTTTAGCTCTCCTTGAAGTCAAAAATGAAATTCATCTGACCATTTCTAGAAAACACAAAGGTGAAAATCCCTCAGTAATTTTAACAGTGAGTGATATCTCGTTGACTATTTAGTTAGATTTCCCGATCTCACAGAGTCTCGAAGAGTATACCATATACTCAAATTCCATGCCTGCGGGTTCCCCTAATTACATCTCTTGCAAATCTGAGGGACCAATCCCTCACATCCATTTTCCCCCTTCTTTAGTTTTCTCGTCTCTCGAAAAAGCTAAATATTCATTTTTAGTGTTCCAGAACCCTCTGTATAACACACTGTTTTCCTATCCAATAGTATCAATAGCAGTCGTAGGAGGAGGAGGTGGAGGGGTTTTAGGAGGTGGAGGAGCTCCTGGAGGAGGAGGAGGGGGCCAAGGGTCGCCCCCGCCTCCCAGGGTTTTCACTAATGTAGCTGCCAGATATGCACCTCTGGTCCTGCCTATCCCTCTTCATGACCTTCCTGAAAACTACATGAAAAAATTACCTAAATTTATAGGGGAAGGGGACTTGACCGCAGCAGAACATATAAATTTCTTTGATCAGTTCACAGATATCCTAGGTATCGAACACAAAGATATATATTCGAGGTTATTAGTTCAGACTTTTGAAAGACAGGTACGAGCCTGGTTTTGAAGTCTACCCGCAGGTTCGATATTATCCTATGATGCCCTAGAAGATGCTTTTCTTAGACAATGGGGTGAAAGAAAAGACCATTTGTACTATTTGACCGAGTTCGGGTCTTTAAAGAAAAAAAAATTGGAAACTGTTATGGAATTCATTCAAAGGTTTAACAAGTTGTATAATAAGATCCCAGTTGAAGTTAAACCATCTGTTGAGTCTCAAAATGGTCCTTATTTTCACTCCATTAATTCACTAAAACCTTCACAATTACTTCCATTTCACCTTCATATCACCTCCACATCATTACATTTACCTCATTATTGGGTTAAAACTATGCTTTTCCAAAGTTTATCAATTCTTAACATTTTTAAGTGAATTTGTGGTTAAACTTTAGAAAATAATATGCTTATACTTATACCTAACCATTGGAATGAGTTTGTTGACATGTGTAGGTGATTTGGAAGCTTCCAAGACACTCTTATGTGGCCTCCAATACTCAAATTCGAATTCCCTTCAAGATATGGAAGGAGATTTGGATCAAAGAGGATATGTGTCTCATCATTTGCCATTTGGTTGTAACTATATGAGATTTTTATGGATCTAGGGAGAGAATAGTGGATCTCCATTAATGGGGTAGTTTCTTATGCTCTTATATAAATAGGAGAGACTTCTCCTTTCAA
>ML788382.1:42839-102737 GCA_009831015.1 Picea engelmannii
GACAGGTTCGTGAGGACCTTCAACAAACCAAGCAGCGCAACGGTTCCAACAAGTCAAGCAACTCACCAAGATTCAGATTCAGCAATCGCTTTTCCCTCTCCCCTGGGAACTCAACGCAATGGAGACCATTGCTTCCTAAGGAGTGAGGATTGATCCAGGTGGATATCGGTGGCCACCCACCTTTTCCAAATGGCTCAAAATGACTTTCTGGCAATTTTGGCAATTTACTATTTTTAGCAGGTTTTAACTTCCGGGGCCATTTTGAGGGCCTAAATGAAGGTTTTTCAAGATTGAGGTTCTCAATGATAGCCAAAGGAATAATTGATCCCCCAAAATGAATCTCCTCGACGATACCTTTCCAACAAGCTATCACACGCCTAAAATGGATATCGTATGCAAAAGTTACGACCCCGGGAAGTTGATGTACTAACTTACCCAAACGGGGCCCACCTGACTTTTGGCGCTTCATCTCCTAGGGTTAGGTTTTTGGATGTATAGGACTTTTGGCATTCCAGTCTATTGTAAAAAGTCCTTTCGAGCCTCATTGTAATCATCTTCTTGCGAATGCGAGTAGCTGCCACATCTCTTCTCAGAGATAAGCTGCCGCCATTCTAGCGAGTCTTTCACTCTGTATTTTTACAGTCTCTGTACATTTCTCTGATTAATAGAAATCATGTATTACTGTATATCTGTATTTATGGTTTCATCTCTGATACATTTATGTTATATTATTGAATATCTGCAATATCTCTGTGCATTTCCTTATTATATCTCCGCTCTCATTTCGTGCCGAAAATAATCTGAATCATGCACATACCCTGAGGTCTTTCATGGGATTAGATGGGTATTATATAAGGTTTATAAAGGGATTTTCCAAGATTATACATTCCATTATTTCATTATATATGAAGGGTAATAAATTTGTGTGGTCAAAAGAATGTGAGGCCAACTTTCAAAAACTAAAGCACCTTTTGACCAATGCCCCTATTTTGAAGATTGCAAACCCTACAAAGGATTTTTTGGTTTGCACTAATGCTTGCAAAGAGGGACTTGGTGGAGTTATTAAGTAAGAATGGAAAGTGATTTGTTATGAGTCATGAAAGCTAAATAAGCATGAGTAAAGGTATTCCACCTATGATTTGGAGCTTGCAACAATTGTGCATGCATTGAAGATGTGGAGACATTACTTGCTTGGAAGAATATTTGTCTTGATGACAAACCATTGTGGTCTAAAGTATTTATTTGAACAACTAATATTGAATGCTAGATAGGATAGATAGATGGCACTGATTAGTGAGTTTGATTTTAATATCAAACACATAAAGGGAAAGGAAAAAAAAGTGGCAGATGCACTTAGTCGGAGTGTGCAAACTATACACTTAGTAGCAACAAGTGTAGGAGAGTCTGACATCTAATGGAGGATTAAAACACTTTCATAAGAAGACAATTTCTTCCATTAGGTGAAAGAACAGTTGCAACAAGAATCTAGGGAGAGAGAATATGAAGGATATCAACTTACAACTGATGAATTGTTGTTGTATAACAACATGATGTATGTGCCTAATTCAATAGATTTGAGGCACCTGATTATGTATGAATTCCATAGGATACCTAATGTATGTCATCTTGGTTATCGCAAAATGATAAATGCAATGAGGCAGTTGTATTTTTGGCATGAATGAAGCAAGACATTGCCAAATACATTGCCAAGTGTTTGGAGTGTCAACAAGTGAAGGTTGAGCACAAACATTTTGCAGGATTATTGCAACCATTACCAATTCCAGAATGGAAATGGGAGATAATCTCCATGGATTTCATTACTGGTTTGCTAAGGATAGTTAGGCAAAACGATGCAATCATGGTAGTGGTGGATAAGTTGAACAAGGAATCTCACTTCATTCCCATTAAATCTATCTTTTAAAGCCATAGATGTTGTTGATATTTTCATGAAGGAGATTTCCATATTGCATGGTCTACCCAAGACCATAATCTTAGACAGAGATGCTAAGTTAACTTCAATTTTTTGGAAAATCTTGTTTTCAAGTTTGGGAACACAACTATCATTTAACAAAGCATACCATCCTCAAACCGATGGTTAGACCAAAAGACTACACAAAGTGCTAGAAGACATGTTAAGGATGCATGTTACACAACATCCCAAGCAATGGGAAGAATATCTACCCCTAGTGGTTTTTTCCTATAACAATGGTTATTAGGAATCATTGAAGATGATCCCATCTGAGGTTCTATATGGTAGGAATGTAGAGTTCCAATTGGTTGGGATAGTCTAGTGGACAAGATCACACTTGTACCAGAGCTATTAAAGTAAATTGAACATGCTATGAATAAGATAAGACATAATTTGAAAGTAGCCCAGGATATACATAAGAGCTACACAAACAACAAGAGAACTCACAAAGAGTTCAAGGTGGGAGATCATGTGCATCTCAAAGTGAATCCCAAAAGAAGTTCCCTAAGAATGGGAACTTTTTCTAAGTTAGCACCCCGATATTGTTGACCGTTTGAAGACCTAGAGAGAGTGGGACCCATAGCATACATACTTCCATTACCACCTACTATTAGAGCTCACAATGTGTTCCATGTATCTTTATTAAAGAAATATGTTCATTATTCTAATCATGTTGTTGATTGGACTATAATGCAGGTGGAACTAGAGGGAGAATTCCATCTTGAACCTCAATGCATCTTGAAAAAGAGAGAAACAATGCTCCATAACTGAGCCATTGTGCAGGTCAAGGTGCAATGGAAGAACTTTGGAGAAGATGAGGCTACATGGGAGCTGGAGGATGCCATGAGATTGACATACCCATTTTTGTTTTCTATATAATTGTATATATATGGTGTTCTAAACACCAAGGAAGGTGTTTCTTTAAGGGGGAGGGGAATGTAACACCCTATTTTCACCCATGTCTGTGATGATGCTAAGACTTCATATAATGTGATTCTGAAGCTTGTAATTATGTTTTGACTAATGGAAGACATCATACAATTGACTAAGAGGGAAAATCCTTGAAGTATTGGCCATGATATCACAAGTGGAACTTGATGAAGTGGGAATTGGTGAGGTGAACTGATGAGGTGGAATGGGGAAGTTTCTATGAAGAAATTAGGAATCTTGTCCAACATTCCAGCTTACATTTGAAAACAATTAATACATCAACTACTAGCGTACCTAAACTTCCTAGAGCCATGTGATCAATTATGGAGGGAAAGATTGGTGGTTGAAGCATCGATAACTTCTGACAGATTTGATCTCTTGAAGAGGAAAGAGTCAAATGAGAAACCTAACAGAAGGAAATCCCTTGGATTTCCCCTTTGAATTTGGATCCCTGACTGGAGGTCGCATCTCACAGAAGCCACAAGAATCCTGAGGTTGGGAGGAAGAAGAGACCAAAGGTGGAAAACATCACCTAGATGTCCAGGAGGAGAGAAGGGGGATGCACGATACATGTAGAGGAAGACAACATGAGAAAACAAGGAGAATAGCTCGCATCAGTAAATGAGGAGACATAGGTAGAGTCAACCCAAGGAAAAAAACCTAAGGAAGGTTGAAGGTTGAGAAAGAGAAAGTGAGTAACAAACTTGTAGGTAGATGGTGCAATGAGTAGATGTATTCACTAGCACAGATATGAGAGATAAAATAAATTGGAGAGTTTTTTTTGAAGAAAATAGAAATCTCTTCCAAAATATTAATGGTCACCCTGGAACAGAGACAACCCAAATCCAAATTGGAGCAACAAAGGACTACAACTAGGTATCTACTGGAAATAAACCGACACTAGTAGTGGGAGGTCGCCGAGGGACTATTTAGTAGAGAAGAGACTCCCTTGTGCAGAGGAAAATCAATTTGGGAGGGTACCTGATAAACCTGTGGAAGTCCGGACCTTAGTGGGAAGAGGGAAACTTCTACTGTTGCCTATGGAGGAAGGAGAGTAACCTTCCTGGATCATTCTAAATTCGAGAACCAACTAAATCAATCCCCTTGTGATATCATGGCTTGGAATGGGGGTGGCATGTTGTAGGAAGGCACTTTGTGGCATAATCTGAGGCTAGGAGGAAAGACGTCTTCTCTCAGTTAGTTGGTTGTTGATATTCACTAAACATACATGTTTTTTAACTTAATATGTTTAATGCAAATTTAGTAATGTAAACCTGTTGTTTTATGGTTTAAATAAGAAATGTGAATGCATGTAAGGAATGGTTGAATTATTGAATAAAATGGGTTATGGATGTTTATTTTCACTAGTAATCAAATGAATCAAATATAACTAAATAAGCAATGTATGGGTGGCATGCATCCCCGAGAACCTTGCAATTCTTGAGAGGAAAGTTTGCAAGATATGGACAAAATATTCATTTGGGATGTGAGAGGAGTGTCATGGTAGTTGGGAAGTCCTATGTAGGTCAGGGAACCTTAGGGCTAGTGGAAACTTCATGTCTTAGATGGAAAGCTTGCAAGACATGCAAGTCTTCATCCAAGTTCCAAATGAAATGCTTCAGTCAGTGTAAAAGTGGATTTCCGAGCTCTTAAGAGTATGGTAGAACCTTATAAAAGACCTAGAAGGAACCTTGAATTGGTTAAGTCTCGATATGAACTTATCCCCTGAAAAAAACTAGTGTTTTAAGGCACAAGGAATTGCAGTTGTTGGATCGGCATAGCATGAAGATCCTAACCATTGGTCCGAGGACGCGGTTGTCAGAATGGCATGGTACAATGATGTATTGGGACTCCTATGGGGAGATGTTTGAGTCAATGAAAATCGTTGATCTATCAGAGAGTAGTATCATTGAGTCTTGGACCGTTGATACGAGTCTGAGTTTGTCAGAAGGATGGTTGTCGGAGGCCTGGATGGAAGGTTGCAAGGGAGTTTGATGACTTGGAGATTTGAGGAACGTTGATTTGTCGGGAGATTCCCTATGGGATCTCAACCATCAAATCTTGTGTGAATCACTCTGAGGAGGAGGGTCCAAGAACCTTAACTCACGAACAACTGTAAACCCCGAGCACACTGTATTCGTTAGGTGAAGTGAACATAGATCGTTCAATCTGTCGGAGCGTTTGTAGTTGGAGTGAGTCAATCGGAGTGGTTTGTGATGCTAGAGTGGAGGCACTCCGACGGGGAGGGATTCCAAGAATGGAGGTGGACCGTTGATCGTTGTGTGGGCGAGATTTAATCCCAGTCGTAGATTTCGTGAGTCCCATTTGTTAGCATGGAGAATGGGCGTTAAAGTGGAAAGTAACCTCCGAGAAAGTAGAAGGTTTCGATGTAATCAAATCCGTTGTATTCCCAAGTTCGAGGATCGTTGGATCCTTGAGGATGATCCGTCGAAGAGGATGTCGACCTTGGTGATTGGGAATTATGATGGAGATGAGCCCTAATGGCCACAGATCGGTGATCCAATAGCAAGAGGTAATTATGACCGTCCAATTAAGAGCGTTTAGGTCCCTGGTCACCTTAGTAAACTTTGTGAAGTGATCTCACAGTAAATTAATGAGAATTAATATAGAAAATGTTGTGATAAGAGAAATCTTCACTTAAATAATTGATGAATCCGAATACTTACCTTCAGAAAAGAGAGAAAAACAGGGACATCCCACCAACCTAAGTGATGATTAGAGGGTCGAATATGTTAGGCACACTTAGTTAGTTGATACAAGTTTGTCCTTTATGCAAAATGTTATCGTAAGGGTTTGATTGGAGCTTTGAAGTTAGTCTTCAATTTTATTTTGAAAGCACCTATAAATTGTTAGCTTTTAGTAAATTTTAAATGATAGGCATCCCACTTTAATCATGTAATTTTAAAATTATTCATATAATTTAAAATTTTATTGTAAAACTCGTTAATTTTCTTATTCACCGAATTTTATAACTTAGAACTCGAGTAGCTATCAAATTATTCACCGATGTTTTATTGTAGCCAGGGTGTGGGTGTCGTGGTCACATTACACGCATTTTGACTCCTGTAAGTCGTTCGCACGACTGTACCTGCTACGCGTCTTTGTCCATCATACACATTTATATTGTGTAGTTCAATGCCTCGCAATCAATTCGTTAGGGTCCATTTGGTACTTTGTCGTATTCAAAATATCATTATTATTACGTACTTTGTCATATTCAAAATATTATTATTATTATTATGAGTGGGTTAAATCGGTAGTAATTTTTTTGGGAGTTACTTTTCCAAGTAAGTTTTTGGGGGACCCATCTTTTTAGAGGAAAGATTACTTCCAAGTTAGCTTAAAACATGTTGTTTTGCATTAGATTCATCCTTTTAACATTATAATCATTTTCACTCATTTGGAAAAGCCCATTCCTTTTTAGCAGATGGAATCTTACAAAATAGATTTGATTCTATAAGTATATCAATGTGCATACTTTTCTACATAGACAAAGGCTGTACTTTATAACTGTTTATGTAATCACATGGAGGGTAATGCCAAGACTTTATCTTTTAGCTTGTAGAGGTGAAAAGGAAACAAAATGTAGATACTAGGTGTGATATAAAAAGTTCTTAAATTTTGTGTAAAAAGGTAAGTTTTGATTCACACTCTTTAGGTAAGTACAAGTTAATAATAGTTTTATTTGACATGTTAGATGTTATAGAAATTTAAAACAGGTAACTTTCTATTTACATTGTTTTGAGATATTTATTCAATTAATTTATATTTCAAGTGAGAAGATAAAATATAGGAAATTGAATAAATTTTATTAAAATGTGATATTATTTATTGAAATTTTTTATAATTATTTAATTTTGTTTTTTTACCTATTAAAATTGATATTTATGTGGAGGAAGGAGTAATAGTAAAATACTGTTTTTCCAATAAAATATAAGATTGTTTATATTTTTATAAATTAATAAAATCAATGAAATTAGAAATTATTAATTGGTAAAGGTGTTAACTTAATTTAATGATTTTTTTTTTAGTGTGTAGAGGTCTATCCCTACTAGTGCAACATATAATTTGTTTTTGAAATAGTGGATAAATGAAAAACTTATAGGAGAAACCTTAAAAGTTTAATTACACCGAAGGTGTTTTTAAGGGGGCGGTTATGTCCAAGCCTTCGTCGTCTGTCCATAGCCACTTGGAACCCTCCCCCTGTCCAATTTCCACTCGCTTGGACTGTCCACATGCCTTGTTACCATTTGCGAGATTCTCTCTGAGTCTGCAAAGATGATGATATCCGCCAGAACAACACTGCCAGGTAGAATCAGAAGGCGTAGGGGCAGGGTTTGGCTGCAGGCTATGCCAAGGAATACATGAAATTCGACAACAGTGGAGGAGGAGAACACTCTTCTTTTTGTCTGCCGGGCAGTCAGCCAGAATCGATTCTGAATCACCAGCCACAGATTCAAACTCAGGCCACAAAGACCAATCAAACCCAAGCCACAGAGACTAGAGAAGGTAGGCTCGCACAAAGATTTAGTCTCTTTATTTTTCACTTTTCTTTTTGGGACGTGAAAATAGATGTGGAATAAAACAAATTTAGCTCTGCAGAATTTAGAGTCCCGTATATTTATTTTTGCTTCTGCATGAGGGTTCGTGGCTTTATTTATTCTTGCTTTAGTGCTCATAATGTTTGAAGTTTGAACTTGTGACTCTGTGGGGATTGAATTCGTGACTTCCTTTTTAGCAATTATCGTCCTATAATTAAGGCCCATGTAGCATTTTGTTGCACCTTGTTGGCAATTTACATCATCATGGTCTTTGTGGAGTTCCCCGTGGAAGTGGAATCAAATCAATTGTTGCATTCGAGCTGCAATAGTGTTCTTTGTGGGGAATTGGTGTACCAAATCTTTCATATTCCAATCCTGAAGGGCCTAAATTCCCTCAATAATGCTTATTACTAGCGGTGAATCTTTCATTACTGTCAGCCTGTTAACCCTCATATCTTTGGAGGGTTGAAGTCCTGTCAAGGTTGCAAATTCTATTTCAAATCCTAGGCAGTAGGACATAAACAAAGAACCACCACATTCATGAATTAGTCCACCATTTTCTACCCTTCCTAGGTTGCCCTTAGTAGCCCCATTAAACTTTATGACTACCCTGCCCCTTGGGACAACAAGCTGGGAGAGGATCTTAGTATAACTGTCTCTCATTAGCTGACTTCCAAGAGCAGATTTACTAGTCTTTAATCTCAAGAAGCAACAACTTCTGATGTTGCATAGAACAAACCAAAAATGGTGTTCAATTTTTATTACAGGCAAAGAGAAAGTCTGAAGAAATTATACATGAAGACGATAATGGTATGCTACTCCACAAACTTTTGTTGCTAGATACTCTATATCACAGTTTAGAACAGATTGAAAATTTGAATCCAAGTCTCTACAACTGATTTAAGTTTGGCCAAGTTCCTTTTCCTTGTTTGAGTTAGAGAGGTCGTAAAGAAGTTCATGGCCATTACATTATGGAAAAACTCAAAGATGACTTCTATTAGTGTCAATATTTTTTTTATATCTTCATCCTCAACAATTCTCTTGCTTTGGTAGTAACATCAATTACACCGCCTAAACCTGTTGGGTGAATTGTAGCAAGGGTAAACAATACCCCTAATTTGGAGACCCTAACCAGCTACCTTGTTGGGTAAATTGTAACAAGGGTAAACAATACCCCTAATTTGGAAACCCTAACCAACTACCCCGTTAACATAAATAGCTACATAGTTGCTTGTTGATCCACATTCATTATTGGAATCCAAGAATCCTCATAAGAAAATTAGCCATCCTATATTTATATGAAACCATTAACCCTTAAAGTTTGTTCATATGTTTAGCACTCGAACACGTTGAATCAATGTTTGAACAAGTTGATTGTTTTTTTTTACAGGTTGGAATCTCATTTTATTTGACTGATTTTGGTGAATCGATGGCCTTCTTTTATTTGACTGATTTTGTTGAACCGAATGCCTTCTTGGTAATAATTATTCACTRTACGTTTCAAGGAGAGGCTTTATGGCACTCATCTGTACTTCA
Source organism: Picea engelmannii (assembly GCA_009831015.1). Classification (NCBI taxonomy): domain Eukaryota; kingdom Viridiplantae; phylum Streptophyta; class Pinopsida; order Pinales; family Pinaceae; genus Picea; species Picea engelmannii. The sequence goes on from ML788382.1 coordinate 51,837, forward strand.
TGTTGGAAATAATGTCCAAATGTCAWTCAACAATGCTGACTACATTTAATSCAATAACAATTGACAACATAGATCATGACTAAAAAGAGTGGCAAAAGAAAAGCCCCCTAGCTTCAATGATGAAGACTTATTGTTGGTTCCATGAGGATGGCACATTCTTTGTATACTAGAGGCTTATTAGCAACTCTGCATAGATATTCCTCGAGTTCCAATGCTGTTTGGCCTCACTGGTTTTGGGGAGCATTTTCCACACCATCAGAGTTGAATTATGTACTTTGCACCTTCAATCTTCAATTAATGAATAATGTTATACGTTCGAATAGTTCTACTTCCATGTGATAATCCTTTAAAAGATGTCAAAGGTTTTAATGGCCTTTAATTTGAATGACTTCATAGAAATGCCTCTCTTCTATGAGAGAAATAAAGAAGAATCCAACAATTCACATTAGCTTGATCAATACATTAGAAAGACCCCTTTTCTATCATGACAATTTGAATTCTATGAATAGTTGTTAAAAGTTTTTGCAATCTCCTACATGCATTCATGTAGAAATTGTTGGTGATCATAGTGAAATGGTTTTCTTAGGATCAATCTTTTCCATAATAAGAATGGGTAGGGTTAATTTTTCAATGAAACATGATGCAAAGGACTTCTACAGTGTGATATGGGGCAATAGGGTTTTGCAGTGTTATGCAATTGCATGCTAAAAAGAATGAATGAACTATGATTTTATGGTTGATTGACAATATCTAAATGCAAGTATACTTTTGATGCCAGACCTAGAAGAACAATACATGCAACATCTAGCTGTATTCAGAAAGTCCTTAATGAACTTCCACATAATAATGTGAGACCTTGAGTGGTATTGGTTACTGACACACCCTTGATTGTAAAGCACGTTAAGCAGAACTTGAAAGAATATGCTGAGGTACGTGTTTGTATGCTCAATAAGTGAACATGAATGGAGATAAAGTATGTGATTCAATAAAGAGGGTCATTATGTGGACATTTTGTGAATCTTAAAATGGTCATACATTTAATTTTTTTTTATTTGTGAGAGGTAGCTTATTATCTCTCTTATACATATTATTCACTTTGATGGACATACTCAAGTCAGAATGCCAGTGAGATCATGAATGCAACCTACTTTTACTTTTTTTATCAAAGAGGGGATAGGGGATTGATGAGTTTGTGTAAAGTTTAGTGGCATTCCTACATCAAGAGCTACATGTTGTGGATTGTTTTACTTGTGCTTTAAGCAGTTTGATATGATTTTTGCCAATACCGGAATCATTGTACTTTTACGTTTCAATTGGAGTCCTGAAGATATTAACAAAAAAAAATTAACTGAACTAGTGGGGGAAGAGGTTTTGATTAACTCCTCAAATGACACAGAAATGAATTTGTGGGGATTAATTGAAATGAAGCTCTCTTTCTATTCCAGTAGAAGAAAATTTGCTTAATTCTATTGCTTTGTTTGTTGTCTGATTCCTTGTATTGTCCCTGAAATTTGTTAGTCCTACTTCCTTGTTCATCTCCTCATAAAACTGAGGAGATTCTCCAATCTATGCTTGCCATGTTGCACCACAGCCAACAACCCATAAAATGTAACATTATAGCTATCTGGACTGATCTGAGAATATCCACATCCATACAATCCACGGTTCATCTTTTACATACAAGTGTTCTGTTTGAATTCAGAAGTGGTAAGATATGTACATCTCTATATACTAAGTAGTTAAATTGTTGCTTGGAGGTTTTAGTTGTCTCACGAACAAAGGAATCTCACACGTCCATCATTCATCTTTCACATATAAACAAGTGTTCGGTTTGAATTCAGAGGAGTAGGATACATTTCTGTATACTAAGCAGTTAAATTGTTCCCGAGAGGGTTTAGTTGTCTCACGAACAAAGGAATCTCACATGTCAATTTGATGTTTGGTTAAACTGTGACTTTAAATTAGATTATTATTATTATATTTATTTATCAATAAGCTCTGGTATATGCCCTTCAGAGATGATCCCTCCTTCGTTTCAATGCAGTAAACAATAGGGTTGAGTGCCGTTTGGACTGACATTGTCTGCGAGCATGTTATCACAGTTCTGACTTAGTATTCTTTTTGTCTTGTAACTGTCACGAACACAACAATATAATGTCACAGTGATATTGGAAGCTGATTTCAGTCATTCCCCCACACTTTCTGCAGCGTTCCGAAATCAGAGCAAAGGACTGGGGTCCCATGCCAAGATGGGTTTCAATCGGACTTCTTCCTCGCATCACGAGCCACGCATGCCGTTATATCTGGAGCTCGCAGACGAGTGGGTACCACATACGCTCAGCTCATTGCTGCCATGGCAGCAAAAAACAAGCTTGGTGTGTTTGCCAATGTTTGAAGGCCTTCTCAATCATTTTCATAGTTTGCCATCAGGAGGTTTAAATCGCATGAGTATTCTCTCTAACCTTTTACAGAGAGTTGTTTTCCTTGTGGATCCTAATAGGCTATCAGATATGTTGTATGCAGATGAAACTTTGGCATATCCATTCAACTTTTCTTTCTACAACAGCTTTCAGAGCGCCATCTTGGTGAAGGGTTTGGGCAACCAGGCACGTCTGGAATCGGTTTGGAGGACAATTGAGCTTCCATAATCAAACGGATCAATGTGCCCTTACACCTTTACTTCCATGTGGCTGGTGGGATGGACCATGGAAATCACCCATCCCCGAGATATTCGCAGGCTAGAGACTTATGGAGTTGATATAAAAGACACGGGCGAGGTTTTGGAAACTAACCTGCTATCGTCATGTAAATCCAGGAATGTTCCAATAAAAACATTAACGCTGCAGCTGCCTTCTTGGAAGAAAAATTGTCAGCAGTAGTGAAACTACACAGAGAGGAAATTATCCAGCCTGCATATTTCCCCAACTCATTGAGACAGTGGAATGCATCCAGTGCAGGCTAGGTAGTCTGCTCCTCTATTGGATTGGAGTACTATTATTTTTTACATGAAAAAGGGAAATAGTGATGTCTTTGTAATTCTTGATTCGTGTATGCTGCTTTTCCAACTGACTTCTGAAGAGATTCTTAATAAATTTTCATTTTTCAGCGAGCCCAATTCCTACTGGGTTTTGATCTTTGAAAAAACTTGGTGCTAATGTAAACATGAATGCAAACTTTTTAGGCCCACGCAATGGGCGCCGATATTATAAATATCCTCTGCATAAGATCTCGGCAGGAGTGTATCGATTGCGGTGTATTACATTTTGCATCATGTTTATGTAACATAGGATATATAAATAGATATAGAATTATTTTATCTGTTATGGGTAAAATTTAGTGGATTTAATAGTTAATAAAATGTGTTTTTTTTTAGAGGTTCTAATTTCAAATCTAAATTAAGAGAGGGTAGGGTATGTATACCTCAAATTCATAGGGGGTAGGGTATGTACATTTTAATGGACTTTAGTAGTCAAATAACGACTTTAACAGTCAAATCGCTGCAAGAGGGGGTCCCTTGTCCCACAAACAAGAAGGTCTCATACACCAATTTGGTATCTGGCTTGGCAGTGATCTTAAAATTAGATGATGATGATGATGATTATTAATCTTCATATTGCTCAATATTTGTCTATCTTTTTTAGAACTTGTATTATTTAAATTGCAATTTTTATTATATGAGACAATTCAATGTCTGATTTTTTATTTTGAAATGATAGTTTGTGGTTTGGGTATTTTTATAGGAAATTCTGTGAGAAATATGGTCTAAAAGAAGGATGGAATGAGTGCTCCTTATCTCCTAAAATATATATATCTCATCTTTTATATACCAATGATTGAGTCATTACATGGTCCTTAATGTTTATTGTATCTTAATGTTTATTGTATGATAGGGGAATTAAGATTCATAATGTTGAAGAAATTCTCTTTTTCAACATAAGCATATAGCCAATGACTACTTTTTAGATTTTTTTTTTATGATATTAATCTTCTTCCACAAGTAAGGTATCCAAAGTGACTTGGTGCAAGTTCAAATGGGGCATCTGTGTTTTGGTATCTAACTAGAGGAAGGTGTATCAATTTTTTTTAACTTTCTTTTTATTTCTAAATAAATGATTCCCCCACTCTTCCACATTTAAGTGAAGGGTGAAGAATAAGGGCATTGATACCTTGACAATGTCATTTTGTAAAGTCTTCCATTTTTCTTAGGTTTCCAAAGAAAAAGTAGTATTAACTATTAACAACAATATCAATATCAATTGACACTTTCTAAACAAGAAGATGAAAAATATTACAAATGTAAACCAAATTATCTTCTTTCTTAAAAACTAACTTTGTTTATGTTCATTGAATAAATAAAACCATAAATACTCCAACTCCTCTTATCTCTTGAAAATGTGTACCATGAATTTGCCACCGATGTGTCAAATCTTTGCCATGATATCTTTCACACAAATCCTCAATTTTTACAAACTCACCTAGCATTTGTTAAAAATGACATGAGGGATGGTTTTATGAATCTAAATCTTAAATCTTTTTTATTATTAACCTCTCCATCAAAAAGAAGCCTCTTCTTTGATGGTTCAAATATCATACCATTTTGAATTCAACATTTAAAAAAAAAAAAAAATACTACATGAAAAAGCTTTATTCAAATTATCCAAAAGATCATGTATAAATTATTCTAATTGTAAATATATTGTAATTATAGGTTGAAATTTATTTTATATATAACAATTTTGTTATTCTCTAATATGAATAGATTTTATGTTTTCATGCATTTCATTTAAATTTGTGCTTTTTGTATCTAGATAATAAATCAGATTATATATTAATTCAATGATGTACACAATTACATGGAGCAATTTCATAATAATTTATTTTTTTGATTGCTAACGTGTTTGTTACTTGGGGCATCTAAACCATCAAAATCATTTAGGGATTGCACTGGGCTGGATCACACCAACCCTTAACATCTCTAGATTTTTTTGGTTGTCTCCTCCCAACTATCATAAATTTTGAACCTTAAACCTTACAAAACAAAACCCTCGAAATCTAATCACACTAACAAAATTTAACAATCTCATAATAACCGTCAATATTAAAAAATAGAAAAATAAAACAAAGATGTCATTTTTAATTGAAGATTTATGAATAATTTAGTAAAATTAACATGAATAAATGTGAGTTAATGTTTATCTCATTCATGTAAGTTCTGTGGGATTCACTTCGGTGTTTCCTTCCCCTGCTTTAGGGGTATGCTAGTTTATGTGTTAATGACTTATGTCACAAGAAAAAATAGAAAAAACTAAAAAAACATTATATATTTGTACTCTATACAAACAATGGTCAATATATGTGCAATTTCATTATCTATGAGTATGTGTTACATATTACATCTTTCATCAAAAGAAGACATATATTGGAAAAGGAAAACAAAATGTTGAATTTGCTATGGTTTATACATTCCATACCACCAACTTGGTTACTCCGAACCTAGGTTCAAAATAGACACATTAAATTTCACTTCACGAAAACATGTGTACAATTTCACATTTATGTTATTCATCATTGTAACGAGGTCCAAAAGCCCTCCCTAGGGTTGGAATTTTCTTGATGTAGGACACATTAGGCCAACTACTCACACCTATAGAAACTAAGAATTTTATTACTATAATGTACAAGATGCAAAGGTCATCCTACTTAATCACCTACTCATAAAAAAGGAGATCGATGATAAGGAAAGGATTAATTCCTCATCGAGGGTTCATTCTCATAAACAAGGAGATCAATGATCAGGAAAGTCTTAACTCCTCATCGAGGGTTCATTTGATTGAGGTTGTATTTCATTAATGAATGACGAACAATGTAATGGGATCAACATCAAAGGAATTGAGAATAACATTTCAATTTACATAAACATAAATACCCAACTAGTTGCTAAACACATCGAAGTCCAAAAGAAAAAGTAGTCATTATGGAGGATAGATTTGAAGAGGAGATTGGGAGATGTTATCCTAATATTGAGTGCAATAAAATGGCATAATGAAAGATGAAGGTGACTTTCAAGGGATAAAGTTCATGTTTTAAAAATGCCCAATCTAAAGAGGTAAACGAAGAGCAAGAGAAAGTGAGGTTGAGCATGAAAGGTTAAACATTGTACTTGAATGGAAGAGAAATCCATTAATGTTGAGATAGGAGCACTACCCCATCCTATGCAAGAAACACAATTCTATTCCATTCTAAAACAAAATATGAGACTCAAATTTGAGGCCTATGTCTCCTAATATGGAAACTTATACTCCCTATGTTGGGATGCATACCAACCCTTTCTTTAGGAATCAATGCAATAAATACCTACATATGAACCACTTATGTTGGTTAGGATTTAGTAGAATCCCATTATGGATGGAAGGTTGAGAGATAACATATCATGACCTAGACTATGAAGAAGCAGAGAATCTAGACTAAGTTAAGGAGATTTTCATTTATGATTAAGGTGGTGGACCAAATAAGGATCCAATTGACAAGAATATCCATAGTTGCATCAAAATCTATCATATGATTTACTTCGTGAATTTCATAGTCTCAAATGTTCCACTTCAAACCAAAACCTAAGTATCTATTGGGGAGGCCATGCCATTAAGATACTATATTTGAGTTATACTAGGGAGTATATGAGATACTACTTATCCATAGAAATGATACTGTAATAATTAATTCAAAGTATGTAACTTAGATTAGTATAGTGCCAAACCAGCCTTTGTATTCACCCATTAATAATTTAAGCAAGGACAAGGACATGATCTGCTAGAGATGAATGATAATGGTACACCAATAATCATTACCATAAATAGTGTCATCCATATTGAGAACCCAATAATATCTTCATCAACTAAATGTTAGAAAACACTTTCCTTGATAGTTAAAATATAATTAGAAATAATATAATTAGAATACAACATTAAAAGGTTAACAAATTCCCAAAGTAAACTTGAGAATAAATTTGGTAATTTCCCTTTACATACAATCTACATTTGGTGCATAATAAACCATGTGTGTGTTATTGTACACAATCTACATCCAATCACACTAAAAATTCTTTCATCCTATTCTAGCTCCCACTGCATAGAAGAAGTGTGGGATTTCTTTTTTTCATCACAAATTATTTCTAAATTACTCGTCAAATGGCGTTAGACTTGGTATGAAAATTGCAATATCAAAACAAGTATAAAACAACTTGAAAAATGTTGGGTGAACATATGAAAAACAAGGTGAATATATGGGAAGATTAAAGAATGATAAATATAAGTGGTTTGATATAATAGTTAGTGTTGATTTGGAATTAAGTATTTAATATAATTTGTACTTTTTAGAGAATATAATATAATAAATAGAATATATGAATTAAGTATTTAATATAATTTGTACTTTTAGAGAATATGATATAATAAATAGAATATATGGAAAGATTAAAGAATGCTAAATATAAGTGGTTTGATATAATAGTTAGTGTTGATTTGGAATTAAGTATTTAATATAATTTGTAATTTTAGAGAATATGATATAATAAATAGAATCTGTTTTTAATGTAAAATAAAATTTGAAGTGATATATGATGATGATAATGATTATTATTATTATTATTAATTTATTTAATTTGTTTTTATAAAAATGATAAGGAATCAATTGATTTGTTTTATAATTTTATTTTAATGTTCAAAAATATTGAATTATTTTTCTATTTTAATGAGTTAATAGATTAAAAAAATTACTATTATTATAAATATTTTAACATTAAAAAAATTTTCTAATCCTTTTATTTAAACTAATATAATGTATACAATAATATAATAAAAACAAATTTATCATTTTTATTTAGTTTATTTAAACTAATATAATGTATACAATAATATAATAAAAACAAATTTATCATTTTTATTTAGTTATAGATTAAATTTTTTTTATATAGAATGAAAAAAGATTATATACATAATAATTGAGTTTCTAAAACTCTAGAATATGAATATGATGGGTAAAAATATAGTACGTACTTGTTGAGAAGAAGTCACCGATTTGAATTAAATTGAAAGTGGTTAGTAAATTGAAAACCAAAATATTTTGGAGAAAACCAAATATATGTTTATTCAAAAGATGACTAGTACATAAAATTTGTCGATACTTTATATGGCCTACCCTTATTAGTCTCTCCCTCCACTAGGGATTATAATTTTCTCCTCGCAATCAAAATCCTTTGAACGCATATTACTTTGCTCAACTTTGCAACCTTCCTCCAAGATTTTGTCCAAATAGTATATTAATTTGATTTATTTTGAAAAACAAATTTATTTTATTGGTTCAATCATATATGATTTAAATTAAATCCCTTGAGTATGTGTTTTTTTCCCTAATTGTTAGAATTAATTAATCATTAAAAAAATCAATTTTTGGCTACTATGGAGCATTAAAATTATTTGCAATGAAGGCTCTGAAAATGGTGTAATTGAGACTGACATTGTCGCGGTGAAATCTAGGCAAGGGTGGGCATGTCATGTGAACTTGGTTGAGCTGCCACCATGCTCCACCAAAACACTTGTCTATCTAAAACACCATGCTCAACACCATCCTCCAAACAACACTAGTCTTTTACTACATGCCTACATCATAGAAGAAATGCAATAGTTTGAGACATGAAAATGGAAATACCTAGAATGCTAATAGATATATGGAAGGGAGGTAGGTAAATGAAGAAAACCTACTAGGTACTTTACCTTAACATCCATAATAAAAAGGATGAATCCATATATTCCACAAGGAATCAATAATTATTATTTAGTATATGTTGACATGATATGACATACAATGATGTACATATAAATACACATAGGGATGATAAGTCATGTTGTTGGAAAAAGTCATGACTTATCATTATTGCATTATAATTCCTATATTACTTAACAATGGACCTATAACTATTATTACAAGATAACAAATGTAATATACTTTAGGTATAGTACAGGTCTCCCCCCCTTAAAAATGCCTTGTCCTTAAAGCATAGGGAATGAGAAACTATTCTCATAGAGTGAAGAATATTTTATAACTAGAATTGATTAGATAAAGTTGAGGACACGAGGAGATATGACGTTTGAAGCTTTGAAAAATATTAGCACATCCAAAAAGAATAAATCCATCCAAGGTAGATTCTTTTTGGAACTCTACGATGATAAGATTTTGGATACGATATTCTTTGTTGTTGACTTCGAGGAACATAGATCTTTGGATTCTTGGTAATTTTATCCTTTTTAATCTTTGGTTTACTCATGTCGTGATTTACTTGAGTCATCATGATGATATATGATGTTTTTTTAATTTACTGGTGTGACAACATATTTTGACTGACCCATGACTGCATCAATGGTGATCAATGGTATGTCAACCTTAACTAAATCTGTGGATATTTCTTTATCATATAATTGATTCTTGAGCCCAACTTTTGGAATCTTTTCCATTAATAGGGCTTCATTAATAATGACATTCTAATTTTTAGTTTTGATCATTTTTGTTGAGGTCACTCTATCTTTAGTTTCAACTTTTGGAAGCTCCTCCATTGGTACAACTTTATTGATAACAACATTAGGCTTTTCCATATCGATCAAGTCGATGTTAGTACCCTTATCCATGGTTTGATTTTCTTGTTGTTCTTTCCTATTATTCTTCAACTTTTTCACTTCTACAAGTGGACTTTTATTATGATTTATCAAACAAGAATTTCTTCATCTCTGGATGATAATTTTTACTAATATTTTCAGTATTTTTTATGAGTGCCTTTTATATTACTAATTCGTTGTTGTGACTATAAGTTTTTGTTGAAATTTACAAAATTTTGTATCTTGCTTCTCCAATTTCCTTTGATTTTTCATAATTTCTTCATCTTTTCTAATAAGATTTTTATTCATTTTTTTTAAACTTTTCCATTAATTACATGTGATTTTATTGTTCATTATGATATAAATTCAATGATAGAGCAAGGTATTTTGAACTAATGTCTCACAACATTATTTTATTGCTAAAGTGCTCGAATTCTATGTACTTTTTATCAACATTCATGATAAAAGTACCAATAGATTTCAACCAAGAGTTTCCTAGGACTACATCAACTTCCTCAATTTATAAGACACCAAAATTACATTTTGGGGAGTACTCATCGATGCTTAATTCTAAATTATTAATCTCATCATCTTACTCTTTTGTAATCTATCTCTTTTAACTATATTTGCCAATTTAATATCAATATATAATTCTAGTGGCTAGTGAGGCTAAAATCAATGCTTACGGTCTCATTTTGGATCCTCCCTAACATACATATGAAAATATTGATTGGTTCCCAAACATACCTAGAAGTGAATTGAACCTTCTTCATTTCAGCTTGGTAAACTTACCACCACAAATAATATCCTTCCTTGACTTGTATTTTTTTATAATCCCTTAATAATTTTATAATTATAAATCCACTTACTATCTGTTCACCTTTTCTTCTCTACTAGATAAGAAGATATTTTCGCACTTATGTCGGTACCCTTTATATATGGTTTAACCTAAAAAATAGTCTAACTATTCAATAGATTTCTTTCACATACAAATAAATTGCAGAGCCACCAATATTTTCACCTTTTTCACTTTTGATTTACTCCACCTAAAAGGATAAAACTTGTCCTCCACATAAACTAGAATACCCCTGAAACGGTGGAAAGGGAACGCCGAAAAAAACTAAGATATGTTTCTTTGGCAATACTAATTTTACCAATGTGCACCATTCTACTATCCTTGCTTAATTCTTGGGGGATTCAGTGAGAGTATTGAAATATTTGAATCATAGAAAACCAAAATCATTCATTCAAATGACTCATTAGTCTATGAAAGGTGCAAAGCAATAACATACAACTAGTTATTTTCTCATAAATGAAATCAAAGCCCAATTGAATTAACATAGATACAACATACTTAATGAGGTAAATATAAAATTGTACACGGGGAATTAACGATATTTCCGAAAGAATATATAGGTATTCAGATTAATGGGAACATGTGATTACTAACCATGACCAACACTATTAGTATTTATTTCTATTAAGTACCAAACCATAACCTCTCTACATCATTGTAATACCTTTGCCCAAAATCACTCAATTTTTATTTCATATCCAGGAACACAAATACTACTACAAAGATATTCCCTTTGTATGATTTCATCTCATCAATAAATGTTTAACGAATCTAAAATATGACCATGCATCAATGTACATGATAGAAAAATATTGTCAAATCAAACTGGAGTCAGAATATATGTGCTTATATAGTATATGAATGTTTACCATGAAAAATAAGGCGTAAGCAATTCTAAAGAAGGCATGGTATAAAGTAAGTACATATCCTCACTGATAGGCTAAAAATGGTAAGAAACTCAGACATAGAACTTAGGGACTCACTTGGTAATTTTTGCATGTTAACATTGGTATCATGCTGTGGGAAGGTGAAAATATGATTGGCACATAAGTTAGAGATCCTTGCAGTCAAGGACCAAGAACATAGGTTTATCTTGGCAAAGGCCAAGACAAAATCCCAGATGGATATGATGATGCCGGTGTTGTAGGAGATATTGAACTTGCATAACATGAAACTATTGTTGTAGGTTGGGGATGATGAAACTTGCAGTGAACAACATATTTGCAGGATCGAGTATGCATGTAAGATGCACATAATTTCTCTCCCTGTACAACAAAAATCAACATACATCAAATATATTGATAATCATCATGCATGCATATAATTCCCACTAAAATAGATCAATATTTTCGTGGTCTGCATACATCTATCCAAAATTAAACATTTTGATGCAATCTCAGTCAAATGAATTGTAAAATTATGTTTTACAAAAATCACTGTTCCAAACCATATTATCGTCCAAAGTTTAGATAACATACCTGATGCATAGGAAGGCCTAAATAATTCATATGTACTTGTCCTCCTAATATGTTTTTGTCATGTGGATGATGGTACTTGCATGTCACACCAAACTTGCAAGCTCATGTCTTCAAGTAATAATTCAAAATACAATCTTTTCTTAATATGAAACTTTTAATAGCAAAAGAATTTAGAATTTTTATTGACATCAATTCATTGCTTACAAAACTATAACATATATAAACCAAAATCCTCCCTTTTGTCAATTATCAATCTAGTTTACTACACATGGTTTCAGTGTTGCAAACCAGGAAAGAGGAAATCTCAAATTTGACCAACAAAAATGTGTTTTTAATGTAGAAAAATATTTGAAGTTATATTGTGCTTCCATATATGAATCAAGGATCCTAGACATGTTACAATTATCCAATCATTTTCATTCTGACATACCTATAGAACACTCTCACCCTTGTTTGTCCAAGTCTCTGATTTGAAACATGATTTGGACCGAAATATTTACTTTAACCACTTATCTGCCAAGCCTGTAGACTTAACTAATTGACTGACAACTATACCTGAGTGTAAACATTACAAAGGTACAACACTGGTGCAAAAAATAAACTTAAGAGAGAATTATGTGTGGATTTGAAATATTTCTACTTATTGATAAATCCTTGCAATTTAGAAACAAGCCAAGTGTTGGACTTTAGTTCATCTTCATAACCAATATTAATTTCCATCTTCCAAACAATAAAACTCATCCAGGTATACAGAAAGAAAGTTGTCACATACTTTACATACCAATCTGAATGATGATTGGAAAGAAGAGGAGGGCAAGACTCAACCCCATAACCTAGTAGACATGGCAAAATTAAAAAAAAATGTCAAATATTACTACAATGAAGAAGATACCAATTCGGTCATGTAAAGTTTACTGCTAAAACCAAGTACAGGTTGACCAACCATCCAACAAGGTTGTATATACTTATCCAAAGAGCCTTTATCTATTAGGAAAGTGACCCTACAAACATTTGGGGGACTTGAGTATTTAGAGAATGACTAGGACTCATCACCTATAAATATTTCAAGCAATTACAAAGACTAATTTTCTATCCAAGCCACATAATAAATATCACTCCATAATCAAGTTCTATGATCAAATCCAAAGCTATACAATAATTAGTCGAGTGTGTTGGAATGTGAGAGCATTTATGGATATTTATCACATGCTATAGAAAACATAAATTTCCTACCAATAAATATATTCTATAAAGCATAAATTAAAAGACTTATTAATACACTTCCTTTTACTATTAGTGGCACCCGATCAACATCAAAGATGAAAACCATTGGCACTAGGGCTAAGAAATTTGTCCATCACTGCATCTGGCCCACCTGTGTAGCCATGACAATCGACAATGAGCTAACATGTACTATGGGGAATCAAACCCTAGTGGGGGTGTATCACCACCCCTGCTTTACTAAACAGACAAGCCCTATATTAAATTAGAAGACTTCATTTTCAAAAAAACAAAAAAAGGAACAAGGGGTCAAACTAGCAAATTCAAATCATATTGACCATAAAAGGTTGGGATGAGTGGTAGCTCTAGTCATTCTAAAACATATATATTTTTTTTTTCAGGTTACGTCAAATAAATGTTTTGTTTGTACAATCAGGAATGTAAAGGAAGATCCTCCAATGTCACGTGTTGCACATAAGAAAGCATGCATTTAGTAGCAAATTATCAAATTCACAATTAAAATTCTTTTAGGCAATATGAAAAGATTCTTTCAATAAGATGAGGAAATGACATGGAGAAAATAGGGCATTGATATCTTCCAAATTTCCATCTACTTCATCCTGAAAATGTTAGGCAAGGAAATGTTATATTAGGAGAGGACATAAGCACAATTCATTAGCTTGCATAAGCAGAACAGATGTTGAATGTCAAAGACATTGGGACATGTCAATAGAAAATATCCCATAAACTCTAGAAATAGGGAAAAATATTAAGTTGGGCACCTTAAGTGAACAACTCCAGGAAGATATTCCAGATCCTCCACACATGCATGGTGTCATAGACAATGGACATAGTCAACTGAAGTAGTTCAAGACTATTTCAACACATATTAGCTCAATGTTGACCATTTCTTAAAGTTTATTGTCTTAAAAATAGAAGAAAGCAAGCATCAAATGAGATACAAAATACTAAGAAGAACCTAAACTTAACACACCCACACACAGAAAAAGTAGCAATATTTTGTAACAAATAAAGGATAATTTCGTAAAGGTTGGTTGAAAAATTGATATAGGGGTAAATATTGACTCATAACAAATACTTTTCTAAGTTTGCTAATGATTTTAGCCTTAAGCTTTATTTACTGTTCAATTTGGAATCAATGTTTTCTTTTTATCCTGGATCAACATCAACGATCAAAAAGTTGCCTCAATTGGCACTCAACCAGCTCAGATCCATGCAAAAACCGACTTGTTATTGATTCTAATCAAAGGTTATCAATTTTATACAATACCTCTTTAGAAAGTCACAAACTAAACACAACAATTGGACACAATATCGATTGGAACCCATGGAATTCCCCTCAGATCCCAAAAAATGGGTATTGTGCATATTTCTTAGGTTAAATACGACAAAGTTCTGGAGCTAACACTTTAAAAAAACTCTAAGGAACATATCCTTTGAAACTAAAATGACTCCTCATTGTTCTTGAATATGCGGAGGTAGGATAATTGTTGTTTCTTTGTGCATCAAAAGCAATGTTTGTAAATAAAAGAAATAGTCCAAGCACAAACAAAGAAAATAATATAGGTCACATCATCTGTATGAAATGGTGGACACAATGTGGTAAAACAAGGGTGTTACTTGGTATTTTTTACTGCAATTTGTAGAGAAAACATACTGGGGGATCTTTGTCAAACAAGCACCTTAAGGATATAGATAGTCTCACTTAATGTGGGCTACAATTTCAAATCTCCTTTTACTTATTTGACATGAGCCCTAATTTCAAAAGAGAAGTGAACCATCCAAACTTTTATGAACCTACGAATGCGTTAATTCCCTTACAGGCTGTGGAGAATACAAACACCATACCTAGAATTCTGGCTATCCAAATCTTTCAAGAAATTCGCCTTTGCTAGTAATTTACTGTGAAAAGAAAATCCCCCTTGCCTCTCTATTACAATTCAAAACAAATGAAAAACCCAAAAATGCTTTGTAGATTGAAACCAGAAAAAAACCAACCACGTTCAATTTTAATTCAATGCCCCAATACGTGTTTCAATTTAGGAGGATGGTTGAAGTGACAATTGGGGCCATACCCACAGAGGCATGTGTGCATGTAATAGGCACATTCAGGCTCATCCACTCTCTCAGGTTATGACCCTAATTCCAATAGATCCATTGATGATTTCAATGTCATCTTCCCCAAGGATTTCTCTATGCTTTTCATATATGTAGAAGTTGTAAATGTCAATACATTGCTCTTATTACTATGCATGGACCAATTCTCCTCCTGCCTATAATATTCCATTAATAACCAATCAAATAATCCAATCAAATCAATCATTATGAGAGAAACCCACTATTCCCATGTTCATTCCAGAACTACCCTATCATAATATTATCTTTAACATTAGATCAAGTGACTAACGAAAATCACTCTTCTGCCTGGCATGGGGAAGGGCATTCCCCTGATCATCGTAGAGAATGAGGCCGTTGAATTTAGGGAGTTGGCATCTATCCACCATCATAATATTCTTCTTTCACACGGGGGGCTGTTAGGATATTTAGACACTTAGGAGTTAGTTAAGATCTACTTGGTCTAATGTGTCATTAGGTAAAAGTGTATTTCTTAGTGTGTTTCTTTCATATGCATTAGTATGCATTTGTAGTTAGGAAATATGACGATCACAATATGTTCTCGACATAGAGTGATCTGACGGTTCATACTCTCCTCGATCTTAATGACCATTGATCTATGGATTAACAACCGATTGGTCCATGATATCTATTTAAAGAGCATGGAGGGTCATTTGTCGATGATCGATTGTGAGAAACTCTCTTGTAAAATATCTCTGTAATATTTTTCTTTTGCATTAATAAAATGCTCCAAGTGGCCATGTTGGTTGGGGTCATGGATGTTTCCCCATAGGGGTTTTACCACGTTAAAACATCGATGTGTTGATCTTTGATCTGGTTATGTGAGTGGTTACTGAAGGTGTTTGTCCTCTGTTAGAATACCTGTGTTTTTTAACATGGTATTAGAGAAAAGAACAATTCTGGGCCAAGAGGACTATTCCATTGCATCCAAAGCATGTGTTTCAATCAAGAACACTTTTCGTTTCACTCGAAAAGGTTTTTTTTTTCCCAAGATACGACCATTACAGTCAGATCCAGAGGTATAAAGCCTGGATACACATTTTTAAAATTTTTGCAAAGCATTATTTTGGTTTTATTTTGATTTGATATTATTTGTTTCTGGGTTGCTACTCTTTTAGATCTGCGTATGCTCTTTTCCCCGCACCCTGTGCGATCTCGACAAATAAAAAACAGATAGGAAAAGATGCATGTTCTGGGTAAGCTAACCAAGATCTAACCCTTGTTGTCATCAAGAAGCAAATTTTTTTTCTTGTGTGAAAATAGTTTTTTTTTAGCACGCTCTCCAAGGTCGTCATCATCATCAACAACAACAACAACACCCAAAGTCATCTTGCAAAACAATACAATATGTTTTGCTAGACCATTTGGTTAAAAGTTGCCTTATTAAGTAAGAGGTCTTGAGTTCAAGTCTCTCTTTTGTTACTTTTTTGAAAAATTTCATGCTAAAACTGTAAAGTGTATTTCACTTCAAGTATAAAAGTGAATCACTATAAGTAGCCTTAATATTTTATTTTAGATTTATTTATTTTGCATGAAGTAACTTCATTGTAAAAGTGATCCCCACTTCTCTTTATAAAAGTGGGTCACTTCATAAAGCAACTTACACCACCACGTGGTCCTTTGGTTATCGGTTATGTCTTTTTTTTAAAGGTCACAACTCTCACATCCAAAGTTCGTTTTAAGTGTCATTTTTTTAAAACTGCATAACTTTTCGAGATATTTCCATTGAGATCATCAGTTTTAGTTTTTAAATCCATATTATCTGCATATTTAATATGGCTTCTACAAGTGATATCTTACTTACCAGCACCAACTACTTCCAATGGAAATCCCATATGGAGGATTTATTAAAAAGTAAAGGCTTATATCGGATTACATTGGGAAAGGAAACAACACCCATTGATGCTGATAAGAAATCCAAATGGGATAATAGGAATGACAAAGCACGTAGATTAATGAAATGTCCATCTCTCATGATTGAAGGTTCCACCTTCAATCAATTGATAAACCCAAAGAAGCTTGGGAAAAGATTGAGTCCGTGTTTGGTAAACGCAATATTATTCGAGCACAACAGTGAGAAAATCAAGTACTAACTTTAAGTCCAAGTGTATTTTCTTGCAGTGAAGACTATCTATCTAAGTGTAAAACACTCATAACTTTATGTGAAGAATGTAAGATAATAATAATAATAATAATAATAATAATAATAATAATCTATTTTTAAGGTCACGGCCAAGCCAACACACCAAATTTGGTGTATGAGACCCCCTTGTTTGTGGGACAAGGGACCCCCCTCCACCCAACGATTTGATTGGTAAAGTCTACGAAGGTATACATACCCTAGCCCCCTCTGGATTTGAACCTGTGACCTCTTAAGAGGCAACACATGTTCTTAACCATTAGGAATCGTTGCATCTATCTTAATATTTATAAGCTAGGTAGTGCATATTCTGTGTTTGTGTCTAACTTTTATGCTATGCAAGAGGCTCTAGAGGCAGCTTATCAAAAACCCAGTCTTGAGAACTTTTGTGATTCTTTGATTAGAGAGAAATATAAGCTAGTACAACTTGGAGTGATCAACACTGCAGGTACCTCCAACAAAGCCTTAGTTGTCCATCATAAAGATAAACTCAAGAATCCCAAGAAGCAACATCCTCGCCACAACAACAAGCGATATAAGGGTCCCAAACCCACTCAGACAACTTCCTCTCCTAATGGAGACATAGGAGCAAAATATAAAAATAAGAAGACTGACAGACATTGCAACTTTTGTGATAAACATGGTCATGATGAATCAAAATGTTTCAATAAGATGGCAGCTTTAGAAGCAGCGATGAAGAAGCACAACATGAATATTGATTCTACTTCTTCTTCTTCTTCTCATGGACATGCACTTTCAGCTTTTGGTTTCTCCTTCAATACAAATTCTACTTCTACCTCTGATGAGTGGCTTATTGATTCTGGATCATATTATCATATGGCTAAGGATAGAGACATATTTTCTACTCTAAATGAATGTAACACCAAGAAAATATTTGTTGGTGATGATAGATCTCTTAGTGTTGAAGGATCTGGAACAGTTCAAGTAGAAAATGGTCATTTCAATGATGTATTATGTATTCCAAGTATTTCTTGCAACCTTCTATCAGTATATCAAATAACTCATTCAGGTGAAGGTAAAACTGTAGAGTTTTCACCTCACCAAGTTGTAATCAAGGATCTAAAAGATCTTAAGCATGTTCTCGCAACTGGAATTGCTGATGATATTACCAAGTTGTACAATTTTGACAACTTTGAGTCATCATATTTTTCATCAGTTTTTGTTTCTCATAGCAATGACTTGAGCAAACTTTGGAATGAGCGGTTTGGTCATCTAAACTATCGTTCACTGCAACAACTATGTAATCAACATATGGTGACTGGTCTTCCTCTTGTTTAATACAGAGATGGTGTTTGTGTTAGTTGTGTTCTTGACAAACATCATTGGGACAATTTTGACAAACGTGCCTCTTGGCACGCCTCGGGTCCTTTGCAGCTTGTTCACAGTGATTTGTATGGTCCACTTTCTTCTCCTTATTTTTCTTGGTGCAAGTATTTCTTAACTTTCATTGATGACTTTTTTAGACGTACTTGGGTTTACTTCTTAAAACTTAAGAGCAAAGTTTTTGACAAGTTTTTGGCCTACAAGGCCCTTGTAGAAAAGCAATCTGGACATCAAATTCAAAGGTTAAGAACATATAATGGAGGTGAATATGTGAACAATAATTTTACAAGTTACTGCACTACACATGGAATCCAAATGCAACACACTGTTCCATATACACCACAACAAAATGGTGTTGCTGAGAGAAAGAACCGCACATTAAAAGAAATGGATAATTGTATGATCCAATCTAAGGGATTAAGTCTAAAGTATTGGGCGGAAGCCATGAACTGTGGAAATTACATATTAAATCACACTCCCACAAAGGCTCTTAAAAATATAACATCGGAAGAATCTTGGACTAAAATTAAACCAGATGTAAGTCACTTCCGTGTATTTGGCAATATAGCATGGGCTTACATTCCTGATGAGAAAAGGAAAGCATTGCAACCTAAAAGTGAGAAGTGTATATTTGTTGGTTATTCTGAAGATGTCAAAGGTTATAGACTTATTCAAACAAATTGTAAAGAAATTATTATTAGAAGAGATGTTAAATTTGATGAAAATCTCTTAGCATGCGAGCCTAATTCAAAGTGTGTGCCTTCTTTGGCCTGGGAGCCTAATTTGACGGTTGTGCCTTCTTCATCTTGCGAGCCATATTTGACATTTGTTCCTTCTTTTGTTATGGTTTCTTCTTCAGATGATGATAGTGAGGATGAAAATCCACTTCCGTCTGCTCACCTTTCTCTAGATGAGTCCTTTGAACCTGAACCAGCACCAACTCCACCGCTTCCTAGATAGGTCTATTCAACACAAGAAGCAACTGGTGATATTGTCGGCAATCCTTCAGATCAATATCAGAAACGTTCACAGTTCCAATGAGCCTCTTCTCTTTTGGATCAAGTTTCAGAAACTCATGATCTAGAGACATTTGCAGAAGCTTCAGGTCATCCATATTGGGATACAACAATGAATGAAGAGTGTCATTCTTTAATGGAAAATGATAATTGGGATCTTGTACCTCTTCCAAAAGGAAGAAAACTTGTTAGATGTAAATAGGTCTATAGAACTAAGTATGCATCAGATGGAAGTGTTGAAAGACACAAGGCTCGGTTAGTTGCCAAAGGATTTTCCCAAGTTGAAGGAATTGACTATAATGAAACCTTTTCCCCTGTAGCTAAAATGAATTCCATTCGACTTGTTCTTTCCCTTGCTACCTCACATAAATGGGAGGTACATCAAATGGATGTTAAATCCACCTTTTTGCATAGAGATTTGCAAGAAGAAATCTACATGGAACAACCTCCTTGCTGTAACACACCCACGACAGGGCATAAAAAGATTTTATTTTCTTAAAGGACATATTCTCCATTCATGGTTTCTAATTTGGAAAGTCGAGGAACTAGTCTGACCTCCTGATCAAGGATCTCCGATGATGAAGCCAAATGACTCTCTGAGACCCTGATGGTATCGCTCTATAATTAAACGTAGACCCTTTTGACTTCCGGGTGTAGGTCTAATGGTATCTACGACCTTCCCCTTTGCGCCTACAAAATCTCAGAGTCTGGGCACTAGCTCCTTTTCTGATAAGCCCCTTCCTTGATACGACCTTGGGTGATGGCCTTATGTAACCATGTGATTGCGGGCGCGACCAAGGTTGGTTTGAAACCAAACTACTTTTCACCCCGCAATTCACCTTGAGCCTCCACGTGTCCTTTCTCCAAAACCATGGTCTGGATTGCAGCCCTCCCTCAACTTTTTAAATTTCGCGCACCTTCGATCCCCACAATGCGATGGGACCATCGATATCATGCAACTTGATGGTGCTTCTGAACTAACGGCTCAAATCCATCCTTTTTGAATCTAAGGATCAGATCTAACCTTTCTAAATCAATGACTGTGATTTATTTTGTGATTTGGGTTTCGAGAGTTTCAACTCTCAACCCTCGCTTCCTCCTAAGTAGCTATCTTCCAAAGTGGAAGATCGAATGACATCTTTCACTACATATGTGCAGCTACGATTTCCTCAGGGATTCCGGCCTTCGGGAGTTTCAGTTCTCAAATTCTCATTTCTTCCAGAGAGATTTCTCTGAAATGGAAGATCGTTTGCCACACCTACTCCTCAATCGACGGTTCTTCTCCCACTTTAGGACCTTGGTCTCCTCAACCAGATCAACTATCCTTCAACTCCCTCCTCGATCAACGATCAAGATATTTTCTGGGTCTTCAGACCTTTTCCTCCTCTCTTTTCTTCTGGAGTTATAGATCTGGTGTGGTGTGTCCACCTTCACATCGACAACTCTCGTCGCTTTGGATTTCCGGACTTCAGAAATCTCAAATCTCAACTCTCATTTTTCCCCAATGGCCTTTATCTAGAATTGATAATCCATTGACGCATGTCCCTCTCGGATCAATGGCTGTGATCCTTTCGCGTCTTCAGACTTCATATTTCTTAGTCCTCAAATTTCACTCCCCCTCGACATATCCAGATTACTGCCATGTGTCCTCTCAAATCGGATGGTTGATAGTTACTTCAGGTATTTACCCAAAATCCACAGATTTATGCCACGCCCCCCTTAATCTGGTGGCTATGAATTACTTCGAGAATTTGTTTGGAATCCACTGATCTACACCATGTCTCTTCTGGATCAGATGGTCCAGATTCACCTCAGACGATATGATGCTTGAGATTTACTTTGGACGATCTGACGACTGAGATCTACTTTGGATGATCAGATGGTTGAGATTTACTTCGGCTCTCCATCTCTCTGGACTTCGGGAGTCTCAAATCTCAACTGAAAACTCTCGAACATATTTCTTCGGAGTTCATGATCCATCACCACGCATCCCTCTAGATCTGGTGGTCCAAATTCACTTCAAGTCTTCGAGGTTCAGGAATCTCAACTTTCAACTAAAACTCCAATGCAATTTACCCGAAACTTGTGATCTATTGCCACGTGTCTCTCTAGATCTAATGGTCTAGAGACCTTCGGCTCTTCGGCTCTTCGAGGCTTCAGGAGTTTTTCTTACTCCTCACTTGCAAACCTCTGAAGTAGTTTTCCCCGAAGTCTTCGATATATCAACATGTATCTCCTATTGGCCGACAGACATGATCTACTTCGGCTCTTCAGCTAAAAGAGTTTCAAGCTTCTACACACTCATTTCCATCCAAAGTGCATTTACCTGATGATCCAGGGGATCAAATTTTGCTCAAAATTCAAAGTGCTCAGAATCGCTTCAAATTGAACGGGAGTGTAGACCTCGTCGTCACAAACCCAACGCAACTTGTTTGGGTTCAAATGGACATCATATGAGAGAGATATTACATTATGTTCAAAACGACAAACAGGCAAAAAAAATGTGCTGACTGTACAGTCCGTATGGATGCTGACGTGGCAGAACATACGACACGTGGTAGACCATACAACACATGGCAGGTGTGTTGGCAGTCGCATGGATGAGTCAGCGTATGATGTGGCTTGTTTGTGGCGAATGGGATGGCGACACGTGGCCCAATCAATGGTCACCATGTGTCACCTAAACATTGGTTAAAACTTGTGTAGTCGGCAGGAATCGACCCCGTGACCTCCAGGCAGGGGTATGGACTTGGGAAGAGCCGCCCAACTGGCATTCCACTATAGTGGTTCTTACCACTATATGTTTTTGTTTACATTTGAATTTCAATGTGGTTTGGAATGGGCGCGAACAGGGCTGGGGCTAAGCCTCAACCCCCATCCATATGTATATATATATGTGACTACCCACACGTGGTTCAAATGGAGCCATAGCACATATAACTGGTGGGCCATAACACATATAACCAGTGGTCCATACACATATGACCGGTTGTCAATGTATTATGTGGGAGTTTTATTACCAACAGTTATACAAACCGTGCCGACACTTGTCGCGCTATCATTTGATTTGGGACTTGGCCCCTTTTTTTTATATGCGCGCGAGGTCATGTGGTGGCCCATGTGCCCACGGACTTGGCTCTTAGGGGCTAGCACGTAACCATCCTACAATTCGCACCGGTTGTGCGGTTGTGCCCAGTGCTAGGTTTTTACACATATATGCGCATGAGGGCTAGGTTGAGGAGGCAAGAGGTGCATTTTGGAAATCCAGAGACAACAAGTTTGAAGGGGAACTTCCAGGAAGCCTATCTTCTTCAATTTTTGGCCAAACGAGGTGCCAAAAAAGCCCATCTAGGAGTTTTTGGACATTTTGAAGCCATTGGATCCATCTATTTGGCATTTTGAGCATTGTAAAGCACATATTTGAGCACTTTGAGAAAATAATACAAAAGATCCATTGGAAGCTGGACCAGGAGATGTAGCCCAAGAGAGGGGTGAACTCCTTTATCATTTGTTGTGTTATGTGTTTTCTGTTCACTATTATTTGTTGTTTTTTATATGCATCTTGAATGTGTAATTTCTATAAAATTGTGTTTGCAAAATTGATCCATTTGCATTTGAACACATGAATTAAAACTTGCAAATATTTTCAAGAATACAAGTCTTCTTCATTTTTAGATCACCCGAAATACACGATCTCCTGACATGTATTCCCCTAGTGATCAACAACCAGGATTTTCTTTGGTTGTTTGTCTTCCTCCTTGTCCACAACCCTTAGAAGTTGTGGATCTTACGTCACCTGTCCTCCTTGATGATGGATGGTCCCAAATTACTTCAGGATTTCGGGACTTTGACAAGTCTAATCTCCTGCACACACAAGGGTTAAGTCTTGTGCACTTACTTCTGGATCCAACGGTTACTGGTCCTTCGCACTCAGATCCAACATATGGAATCTATTCCTCTCCTCTGCACTTCCTTTTTTCACTGGACATTGATCTAATGGTCCAGGCTCCTCTCCACAACTGATTTGACGGTTGATGTCACTCCTCCTCATGAGCTTTCGACTTCCTCTAGCTTAGAGGATTTTCTAAGTATTCAGAGGCCTCAGCCTTTGTTCCTCCTACGAGTCTGTCTCTTGGAACACATCTGCACTTCTGAAAAGTGTTTATCTCTTCTGTGCTTGATCTTCTTGAAGATCTCGATTTTCCATGCACTCCTTATGTTTCAGGGATCTCGTCAAACCCAGATTGAAGTTCAACGGTGATCGACAGTTCATAGTAATTGTAGGGCCCCAACATGCGTTCTCTTTATCAGAGAGTTCGACCTCCACAATCTGCAAAGTGCTCGCCCAACTTGGTTTAAATGGAAGCATTGAACTTCCAGCCCGACGAGATCAATGATGTTGGTGAATTGGGGGCCGTGAACTAGTGTGTCCGCTACTTTCACCTTCACGCTCTGTAATGATTCCCCACCCTTGATATCCATTCATATATTGACGGTTCGCAGTGATTGCGAGGTTCAACCTCCATAATCAGGGGAGTGCTCGCTCGACTCTAGTCTAATCCTAGTCATTGATCTTCCATTCCTGACGAGATCAGCGACATAGGTTGATTGCAGATGTGAAATAACATGTCCACTGTTAGATTCTTAAGTCATGGGTAGTTATGGTAATTTTACTATCGTCTACCTCCTAGATATGAGGGTCAGGACGGTTCCCAGGCATCCTCAGATCTAAGTCTCAAATTTAACTTCGTTGTTCTCCCTGAGCTTCGTTAGCTCTGAAAGGCTTAAGATATTTGCGCTCTTTCTCTTGAACTTAACGCTTGGAAGAATCCTTTCGCGCACCCCTTAGGCTCATTCGTCAACTCTAGAACTTAAGTGGTTCTCGACATCTGCCTTCCTCATAGAGAGCCTATGCATATGTGCACTATCTCTCCTGAGATTTAATGGACTCCCTCCTCAAAGGGACTCAGAATGACTAGGAGTGTTGACATGCATACGTGAAACTGTTGCCAAGGTCGACAAACTCACAGTTCGTGGATCTAGCTTAAGCCACCAAAGGGCACAAGCATTTACGAATACAAAACATGTCCAATCCATACTTTCTTAAATACACAATTTAAATGAGAATAAAGATATACAATATAACCATTAAGAAAACATACACATCCATGGGTCATTCACAGTATATCCCATTTCATTACGTAATTACAACTTAATTTCACAGGGTATGAGAATACTTATCTATTACAAGGTGCATCCAACCAACTGACTGTGGGTGTGCACCTTTCCACCCAACCATAGGCTCAGAGGCATTCATTCTTAGCACTCTGGCCACCCCCGTTCTAATCCATGATATCACTAGGGAATTTACTCCATCTCTCAGAGAAACTCTCTCTCTGTCACAACGACCCTACGAGGTTTATCAGATGCTTCCTCAACATCAAGCTCATATTCGGGTCCTTCAGGCCGTGTTCTCGACACTTCCTTTGGGTTATCACATCTCCCTTACGAGCTTGTGCTCTCTTCCCCCCCGTGTCTCCTTTCTTGTTGTGTCCTGTATGTATCTTACCTTCCCTCCTTTGGAAGGTTTCTGATCTGTCATGTTCCTTCTGTCAGAAGGAAGCTCGGGTATGCAGGTCTCTATGGTACTTCGAGCTGACATCCTGTAGTTATAACATGATTCCATTCATGGGGGTGGTTGATTATTCAACCACTGGTCCTTTCTTTATTAACTGATTTCTTTCCTCTAGAGATATCATGGCTCGTACTTCAGGGCTTCACCCCCCAACAATTAGCTATGGGAAGTTTAACAATAATACATTTACATTGTCCACATGCCTTAGCATGGTAATCCTATTTTATGATTAATTACTAGCTGGGGGAAACAGGGGTGCTACACTCACTATGTCCATAATGACTCTAGCCTTGTTTGTCTCCTTAAGAAATCTCTTTATGGTCTCAATCAAGCTCCCCAAGCTTGGTATGCCAAAATGAATAGCTTTCTTATTGCCACTAGATTCTCTAGATGTCATTCTGATCCTAATGTCTATACCACGAAAGTAGAAATCCATCTCATAATCCTTGTCCTTTATGCTGATGACCTTATCCTTATTGGTAGTTACTCAAAACTTTTAAACCATGTGAAAACCAACCTTAAGAAGAAATTTGAAATGACAGACTTAGGTTTTTTGCACTATTTCCTTGGCCTCCAAGTTTTGCAAACCAATGAAGGAATTTTTCTTTCCCAGTCTAATTATGCTTGTGACCTTCTTTGCTGCTTTCACATGGATGATTGTAAACCAACCCCTTCTCCCTTCCAGTCTGGAGTCAAGATCATTGCCACCTATACTTCTCCTGAGGTCGATGCCACCTTGTATCGTCAGTTAGTTGGTAGCCTCTTATACTTGACTCATACCTGTCCTGATCTTTCCTTTGTTGTTGGTCTTGTTGCCCTGTATATGAAAACACCCCATGAAAGCCATTGGAAAATAGATAAAATGATACTTCACTATGTCTGTGGTACAATTCAGTTTGGGATACATTACAGTTTAGGGGGGACTCCTTTATTGGTTGGTTTCATTGATTCAGATTGGGTCAACAACCCTGATGATCAGAAGTCTACTGCAGGTTATGTTTTAGGTCTTGGTTCAGGACCTGTTACTTGGGCCTATAAGAAACAACAATATATTTCACTTTCTTCAGCAGAAGTAGAGTACCGAGCAATGGTAAATGCAAGTCGGGAAGCCTTGTGTATTCGACAGATCCTTTCAGAGTTTGGATTCTAGCAACATCATTCGACCAACCTTTGGTGCGACAATCAGAGTGCCATCAAGATCGCCAAAGAACCAGTTCAAAATCATCATAGAAAACACATTGAGCTACACATGCACTTCATCAGAAAGCACATTCATGATCAAGTTATTGAAGTGCTCTTTTTCCCTAGAGAACATCAAGTTTCAAACAATTTCACAAAGTCTCTTACAGAAGCGAAGTTTTCCAAACTTCGATCTATGTTAGGAGTTCAGGAAGTTATCATTAAGGGGGGATAGGCTCTAATGCCTCCTTCCTTCTCCTATTGTGTCACCATTGTAAATCCTTCAATTCTATCCCAAGTTGTTCTTAAGGGGGGATGTTAGGATATTTAGACACTTAGGAGTTAATTAAGATCTACTTATTCTAATGTGTCGTTAAGTAAAAGTGTGTTTCTTAGTGTTTTTTTTTAGTATGCATTTGTAGTTAGGAAATACGACGGTCACAATATGTTCCCGACATAGAGTGATACGAAGATTCAAACTCTCCTCGATCTTAACGATCATTGATCTGTGGCTTAACACCCGATTGGTCCATGTTAAGAACCTGAATAGATATACAAATATAATCACCACAAATACTGAATACACAATAGATCCACAAATCAAGATAGAAGAAACCACACTTTATTATTACCAAACCCTTGAGGTAGGGCAACACCATACAATGGATCCTATTATGGAAGGGATCCTCTCCTATTCACTTGCCTCTTCGAGGGGGAATCCTCCTATTGAGCTATCACTCCAAATACAATATTTCTCTTCATATCTCATTACATTGTTTGAACCCCTTTATATACTGCTACCATCACCTAAGAACATTCTAGAGAAGGAATCTTCTAGAAGTAAAACCTTCTAAGAAGTCCTCTTACATTTATTATATCTAATTACCCATTTATTATAATTAACTACCATAATGGGCCTTATTTAATAATATAATGGATCTAGTCCACCTTACATTGAATGGCCTCCACTATTATCACTATGGGCCCTCTGGACCCTCCCACTACCTCTCTAGCTACCTTACATTCCATCCCCCTTATGAAAGTGTTGTCCTTAACGCTTGATGTACAACCATATACTAGGGTACCATGGATAAGTGTGGACCATAGTGTTGAAGTAGAATAGAGAACCAGGGTCCCATTAAGAAATGGAAGCCACCATGCTGAAGTAGTCCAACCACCATTGTAAACTAGAGTCCCATGTCCAAGTTCTCATGTGAACTCTACACAGAAGATATCGACACCCAATAACCAACCGAAAATGATGCTCCCAATACTGACACCTATCATGTGGATCCAAATAAGAATATCCAACCACATAGTGGGAAAGGGTCAACGTTGAATATGGAAGGAACAATACCATTGCATAATATGCAGGCTGGATGCTGGTAATCATAACTAGCTCTTGATGTGGGACATTGATGTTCTCTATAGAAGGTGGAGTAGAATCATCAAATAAAATATGGAAGTGGTTGTTATCCCATAAATGAAAACTATCCATATACCAATCATCACAATCGGCCTCAAAAGCATACCAAACATATATTTCTTAATTATATTCATCCCTGAGGTCTGCCATAAGAAATATCTCCTGCATGCTATCCAATGAATCTTGAATATTGTGAAAACTATCATTGAGACCATCTACAAAGTCATCCAATATGTCATTCAATTGGGCTTTGAATATTTCAGTAATCTATAGAATTTATTTGAGAGTTTGAGAAGAAATAGACATGTGAGAACCCTATGAAAATTTATGGACTCTGCAGTCCCGCCGCCATCACAAAAAGAAAAAAAAAATAGAACAATAAATTATTGCAGAAAATCACGACATTTTCCGGAAAAACCCTAAAAAACTGCTGAATTTAAAATGCTTATAACTTCACTTCCCGGACTCTATTTTGGCTGATTGTTTTTTTGAAATTGGGTGAAATTGTGAGAGGAACTTAGTTCTATTGGAAAATTCTACCTCTGACTGCTAAAAATAAAAAAAATTGTGCCTCCGTCCGCAGAAAAAACCCTAAAAAATTGCATATTTTAAAACTTCAATATCTTGACTTCCCGGACTTCGTTTCAGACGATTTGTTTTTTCAAATTGGGTGTTTTTCTGAGAGGAACTCATATATACATCCCGTTTCTACAAATTTTGCACAAAAATATACTGAAAAGTTCTGGAATGTTGCAACCCTCTTTTTTCTTCTCTGAAAAAAAATCTGCAAAAATAAAAATAGTTTCCCACAATGTCTTCCAAGGAAAGTGCTCTGATACCAATTACTTCTAAACCTGAATAGATATACAAACATAATCACCAAAAATAATGAATACACAATAGATCCACAAATCAAGATAGAAGAAACCACACTTTATTATTACCAAACCCTTGAGGTAGGGCAACACTATACAATGGATCCTATTATGGAAGGGATCCTCTCCTGTTCACTTGCCTCTTCGAGGGGGAATCCTCCTATTGAGCTATCACTCCAAATACAATATTTCTCTTCATGTCTCATTACATTTTTTGAAACCCTTTATATAGTGCTACCATCCCCTAAGAACATTCTAAAGGAGGAATCTTCTAGAAGTAAAACCTTCTAAGAGGTCCTCTTACATTTATTATATCTAATTACCCATTTATTATATCTAACTACCATAGTGGGTCTTATTTAATAATATAGTGGAACTAGTCCACCTTACATTGAATGACCTCCACTATTATCACTATGGACCCTATGGGACCTCCTACTACCTCTCTAGCTACCTTACAGTCCATGATCTCTATTTAAAGAGCATGGAGGGTCATTTTCCGATGATCGATTGTGAGAAACTCTCTTGTAAAATATCTCTGTAATACTTTTCTTTTAGATTAATAAACTACTCCAAGTGGTCGTGTTGGTTGGGGCCATGGATGTTTCCCCATCGGGGTTTTACCACGTCAAAACATTGGTGTGTTGATATTTTATCTGGTTATGTGAGTGGTTATTGAATTTGTTTGTCCTCTATTGGAATACATGTGTTGTTGAGCAGGGGCATCATGCTCGAGGCCCCTTCCTCCACTACAACCGCAACAGAGTATTCCCTCAGAAAAGAAACCTCCTTGGGGTCATCCTTCACCATTCTCATCTTAAACCCTCCTCCACCTTTTATATCCTTCATAACCTTCTTCCTCACGGTCCCTCGTCTACACCATGATCCGCGAGTGTTTCTTGGGCTAGAACCTTTGATCTCTCTCCGACTACCCACCACTAATCTCGCACACAAGGCCACTAGAAATAACAGCGCACATCTTTTATAAACTCCAGAACATCCTGCAATTTTTTGAAGAGGGGACCTATAATGGCATTGGTAAGGTATGAAATGAGGGACAAAGGGATTTGAGAGCTAGGGCATGACGCAACGTAGCACAGACATAAAGGAATAGGGACTGGAAACAAAGGGAAAACAGGGATGAAGAAGTCACCGCTTAGATTCGGTGAAGGATAGGATACGTGGAGGTCGATGAACGATCAATTTCTAATCAACAGATGGCCATTTTTTATTGGCATTCGACAGAAGACAAAGGCCTTTAAAGGAACCTCCCCTTAAAAAATGCCTTCGGTGTAAAAATGAAATGTATCCTCCATGTAAAGTGTATTTCCTTTTTTTTATTCCACCTTGCAAAAATGTCTGCACATAAAGATTCAATTTTTCATGATCTTGATTTCTTATAAAGCTTCCCTTTATGTCATTATCTTTTATATGGTTGACTTGATACTTCTTCAAGTGTACTTTTGAAAATAATCAGAAAGCTATTATGTGTGTGTGTGTGTGATTTTGGCTAGGAGCCTTGAAATTGTTTGAACGTTTTCTTTTTTTCTTTAATTTTTTTAATTTTTGTTTATTTTTAAATTCCATTGGAAAATCAAACCTAATCATGGATCAAGGAAAACAACCAAAAAATATATATACTTGACCATGGGCCAATAGAAAGACTGCTTTAATACCACTTGAAGCAAACTTACTAGTTATTTCAACTTAGCATCCACAATACCACTGTGATACCACTTGAAGAAAACCTACTAATTATTTCACCTTAACATCCATAATAACATAGATGAATCCATATGTTACAAGAGGAATAGATAAATAATATTTATTATCCATTGACATGATATGAGATACAATGATGTGAATATATACACACATAGGGATGATAAGTCATGTCACTATCAAAGGTCATTACTTATCATTGTCATGACTTATCATTATTACATTATAATGATTATATTGCATACTAATTGACCTATAACTATTATTACATGATAATAAATGTAATATACTTTAGGTATATTACAGTAAGTAACCTTACCTAATATGAGGTAAGGGACATAGAGCAATGAAGTAGAGGGTTGGTAATGTAGCCAAGCATATGAGTGAAGGGAAACAAAACTTGAACAAAGCAAAGGGTTGGTGACATAGTGATCTAAAAAGGATCCAGAAAAGTCTAAGGATAACTCAAAATTTGCAGAAGCACATCAGGAAGCTTAGAATGGCTTCAGCAGACAAAGAAAGGGAAAAAAATCAAAGTTTTCAAAACTGAGTGAAATTGGCATCATCGCGAAGAGTGTGTCATAAGATTTCCAACGACGTAAAAAACTCGTCAAACGGAATTACGGATAAAAATATATTTTTGGTAAAATTTTTGGTCAACATAGCCCAGTCAGCAGAGATGAGTCATCATCTATACTGCTGATGTTAGCATCATCAAAGATGACATCACCATCTGTACATGTTACGTGGCACACGCAGTGGGTGACATGTGTCATGATCATGTCAACATGACATCATCATGATGACATGGTTGCACCAAAGGCCGCTACGTGTCACTCATTTTTGGCATTTTTTGATCAGTTCGCGGACCAATAGAAAATTTCCACGTGGAAATCCCCACAGCCATGTGGCAATCCTTATAGATGCCCGATAGGTGACGTGGCAAGCTGATGTGGCATGGATGATGTGGCATGATCATATAGTGTGGTGACGTGGTCCAATGAAAGGATTCCACGTGGCCCAATCATGTGTTTCCACGTGGAAGCGGGAAAATGCACAATGATGTCCAACAACTGAACATTTAAAAAAAATGGCGAGGTTGGTTGGCACCAACCCCCAATTTGCCAAATTAAATGTACACACTGCCATATTTGGCTGGTTAAAACAATACACCACCAAATTTATCATTGTTTCTAGAGTTAGCAGAGAAGGTTCCACGGTTCAAACAATACACCGCCAAAATTATCACCATTGTCGGAGTTAGAGGAGGAGGTTCCATGGTTTCAAAACTAACAAGCCAAAGGGAGGAAGCCCATGGGTTTGACCCTGTGACCTCTCCCCAATACAAGCACCCAAATATACCTCTGCCATTTGTTGGGCCAAATGGCCCTATTGTTTATACTGCCCACCTTTTTTATTTAAATTTTGATTTCTACCAGTGCACAAGGGGGAAGGAGAAATGCACGACGATATGGACGAGCACATTTTTCGAGGAATATTTTTGTGAATTTATTGCAGGTTGAAGGCAGAAAAACCAAGACTGGATTTCTTTTGGGGATGAAAATGCCAAACTCAGATCGAGGCATGGAGATAGTTGTTTTTGGGTAATTTGATGCCACAAATTTAGTTGTGTTGTTTGTTTATTTATCTGAGCAAAGCTTATGTATATTAACTCCAAAATGAGGTATACTTATGTATTTTTCCAAATTATTTTGTTGAGTTAATAAAAAGGCCTACCCATTTGAGAGCAGGACCCAGAGACATAGTCTACCAGGGACGAACTCCATTATCAAGTTTTTTTTGTTTAGATCTGATCTTTATGTCTCTTTATCATTGAACTTTCCTTATTTATGGTGCATTTCAATTTATACTCATTTAATACAATTCTTTAAAAT
This sequence comes from Picea engelmannii, assembly GCA_009831015.1. NCBI lineage: Eukaryota > Viridiplantae > Streptophyta > Pinopsida > Pinales > Pinaceae > Picea > Picea engelmannii. The sequence goes on from ML788382.1 coordinate 84,425, forward strand.
AAGTCATATTGATGAAATGATCCTGGATCATGTTGGTATCATAGCAGGCATCTTTGACTTGAATTGTTGAGTGTGAATGCTTACTAGGGACAATCATAAATAGGGTGAAGGAATACTTAAAACTTTTAACCTTGAAGTTGTTCGTGCATCCTGAAGGAAGATATGGATGAAGAGGACAAGCATGATGAACAGGAGAAAAAATTCCATATGGTCTTCCATCACATGTTAGATATGGTCGAGAAAATGTATGGAGATTACGAGAAGAGAATGACAAAGAAAGAGAAGAAAAAGGAAGCATCAATGGATGAAAACGCTTCAGTGAATCAAGTCATTGGAGGAGACCCTCTTGAGCATCCATCTTCACCATCAATTTCTATCTCTTCTTCCTCTGATCATTCTCATCGTTCTCATCATTCTAGTCATAAAGCTTATTTTAAGAAACCATTATTAAAGCTTGATGTAAAATTTTCTTTACCTATGTTTAATGGAGATGCTAATCTTGAAAAGCTAGATAATTGGATCCGATAGGTTGAACTATATTTTCGTGTTCAACAGATTGATGAAGAGAAAGTTAAAGTGAAATTGGCCTCTCTTTGGTTGGAAGGCATTGATCTCGTATGGTGGGAGAGAAACTTCAGGATAGAAGTAATTGTGGTAATATTCTTTTCTCATGGTCAGAATTTAAATCAGCAATAAGGAATCAATTTTACCCATTGGGTTATCTACATAAAGAAATGATGGAATGGAAAACTTTAAGACATATTAAAGGTCGAACTGTACAAAGTTTCATAGAAAAATTTAGGAAGAAAGCTCTTGCATTAAACATTCCTTTAGATTCTTATGAAAATTTAATGAAGTATATTGGCACACTTCAAAGTTATATTCTCCATACTTTACTACTATTTAACTCCACCAATCTTGACGAAGTTTGTGTGCAATCCACTCACCTTGAGAACATGGGAAAGCATGTTCAAGAAGATCCCACAAAGAAACCTTCAAAATTCCCACATAAGCAATTTAAATGAAAGTTTCAAAGGAAGGACAAAAAGACCGCCACTATAAAGAGGGAAGAAGGAAAGCCATATTGCACTCATTGCAAGAAGAATGGTCATGATGAGGAACACTGTTGGAAATTACATCCAGAGAAAAGACCGAAAAAATTCGGTGGAAAGGGGAAGACAAAGATCGTTTCTTCATCCCAACAAGATCTTGGTTTTTATTTAGGAGATGAGGAAAAGATCATAGTGGTTGGAGTACAATGTTAAGATTACCTTCATGCTAGTTCAAATTCCAATAATGAATCTCATGATGATGAACGAAATAGGAAGGAATTATTTCATATAAGAGTTGTATCTAAGAACACTAAGATAGATACATTATTTGATATTGGTTCTCAAGTAAACTTGATATTTGAAGCACTTGTCAAAAAGATGGGTCTTAAAACTAAACCACATCTGACGCCTTCGAAGGATGTGATCCTTCTCATAAGAAAGAATTAATTGATAGTGTTTCTAAGTATGATGACATCTTTCAGGAACCATACGAATTACCTCCTAAGAGGGAAATCCAACATGAAATACATCTTCAACAAGATTCTCCTCTTCCTAATGTGGGCATGTACAACATGTCAGTTGTAGATATGACATAAATAAAAAATCAGGTACAAAGATTATTGGATCAAGGGGTTATCATGCCCAGTTCATCTCCTTGCATCTCTTTGATTGTGATGGTTCCAAAGAAGGATGAAAATGGTGAATGTGTATCGATTACTGAGCCTTAAATAAAATCACAGTGAAAAATCGATACCCTCTTCCGCATATAGATGATTTACTTGATCAATTAAATAATATTGTTTATTTCACTAAGTTGGATTTGCATAGTGTATACCATTAGATCAGGGTTGCAGAACAGGATGCATGGAAAACTTCCTTCAAAACCAAACAAGGATTGTTTGAGTGGTTAGTTATGTTGTTTGGGCTTTGTAATGCTCTGACAACCTTCATGAGTGTGATGAATGATGTATTCAGGACATTTCTAGACGATTTTGTAATTGTATATTTAGACGACATTCTTATATTTATTAGGAATTGGGATGAACATGTAAGGCATGTAAAGAAAGTATTTGATACTTTGCAAAGGGAAAATTTGTATGTAAAATTGTCTAAATGTGAATTTGGCAAGACTGCACTAGTGTACTTAGGTCATATTGTAGGAGGAGGACAATTGAAAATTGATCCTTCCAAGATTGATGTAATTGTAAATTGGCATGAGCCCACAACTATAACCGAAATATGGATCTTCTTGGGTGTAGTTAAATATTGGAGGAGATTCATAGAAAATTTCTCTTTAATTGCAACCCCTTTGCATGCCTTAACCAGTGTGAAGAATGTTTTTCAGTGGGGAGGAAAGAAAAAAAAAATCCTTCAACACTTTGAAGGAAATGATAAGTACCTCACACTTTAATGAAATATATTGGTGCACTTCATAGTTATATTCGTCATACTTTTCTCTTATTTAACCCCACCAGTCTTGACAAAGTTTGTGTGCAAGCCACTCACCTTGAGAACATGGGAAAGCATGTTCAAGAAGATCCCACAAAGAAACCTTCCAATATCACACATAAACCTTTTAAGAAGTTTAAAAGGAAGGACATGAATACCGCCACAGTGATGAGAGAAGGAGGAAAGCCATCTTGCACTCATTGCAAGAAAATCGGTCATGATGATGAACATTGTTGGAAACTGCATCCAGAAAAGAGACTAAAATAGTCCAATGGAAAGGGGAAGACAAAAAGTGTTGCTACAGTGAAACAAGATCTTCGTTCTGATTCAGGAGACGAAGGAAATATCACAACGGTTGGAGTACAAGGTAAATAATCCCTTCATTGTAGTTCAAATTCCAATAATGAATCTCATGATGATGAATGAAAGATGAATGAATTATTTCACATAAGGGTTGTATCTAAACACACTAATATAGATACATTATTTGATTTGGGTTTCAAAGTAAAATTAATATCTGAAGCACTTTTCAAAAATATGGGTCTTTAAATGAAACCACATCCAAAGCCTTATCCCCTTGGTTGGGTATGTGATAAATCAAAACTTAATGTCACCAAACAATGTAGGGTCAAATTTGATATTGCTTCAAATTTGATTGATGGAGTAGATTTGGATGTTGTATCACTTGATATATGTGGCATAGTGTTGGAAAGTCCTTATCTTTATGATAGAAAAGAAATATTCTTTCTTCATGAGACTAAGTACCACCTTACTAAAGGGGGAGTGGAATGTATTGTTAGAGCTCACAACATGAGGGTAAACACAACACTTGCTAGTGCAAGACAAATGAAGAGACTCATAAACACTAATAAGAGATATGTACTCATGGTTGTAAGAGAGAAAGATGTCAGAACATCCGACACTTTCCAAGGATGTGATCCTTATCATAGGAAATAATTAATTGATGTTTTTTCCAAGTATGATGATATTTTCCATAAACCAGATGGATTACCTCCTAAGAGGGAAATCCAACATGAGATACGTCTTCAGCAGGATTCTCCTCTTCCTAATGTGGGCATGTATAGGATGTCAGTTGTGGAGATGAAAAAGATCAAGAAGCAGGTATAGGGATTATTGAATCAAGGGGTCATCAGGCCTAATTCATCTCCTTGTAGTTCTTCGATCATGATGGTGCCAAAGAAAGATGACACATGGTGAATGTGTGTCGATTATTGGGCCTTAAATAAAATCACGGTGAAAAATCGATACCCTCTTCCTTGTATAGATGATTTACTTGATCAGTTAAAGAATGATGTTTATTTCACTAAGTTGGATTTGCACAGTGGATACCATCAAATCAGGGTTGCAGAACAGGATGCATGGAAAACTACCTTTAAAACCAAACAAGGATTGTTTGAGTGGTTAGTTATGTCGTTTGGGTTTTGTAATGCTTTGAAAACTTTCATGCGTGTGATGAATGATGTATTTAGGCCTTTCCTAGATGATTTTGTGATTGTATATTTAGACGACATTCTTATTTTTAATGGGACTTGGGATGAACATGTGAGGCATATAAAGCAAGTATTGGATACTTTTCAAAGGGAAAATTTGTATGTAAAATTGTCTAAATGTGAATTTGTCAAGGTTGCACTTGTATACTTAGGTCATATTGTAGGAGGTGGACAATTAAAAATTGACCCTTCCAAGATTGATTTAAATTTAAATAGCCAAAAACTGTAACCAATATCTGAAGCTTCTTAGGTGCAGTCTAGTATTGGAGGAGGTTCATTTCAAACTTATCCTTTATAGTAGCTCCTTTGCATGCCTTAACCAGTGTGAAGAACACTTTTCAATGGGAATGAAAGCAACACAAATATTTCAACACTTTGAAGGAGAATATCAGTACCACACCAGTATTAGCACTACCAAATATTCAACAGCCTTTTGAGATTGAGAAAGATGCTAGAGGATATGCCATGGGTGCAATATTGATGCAATATCGTAAGCCTATCTGTTACCACTCTGAAAATTTTAACCAAGTTGTTGTTAACTATCCTACATATGATAAAGAGTTATATGCATTATTTCAAAACGTAAATAAATGGAAGCACTATTTGTTAGGGAAGGAAACAATCATACATATAGTTCACCAACCCTTATAGTATCTCCAAGCATAGACCAAACTGCAACAATCTCGACACTACAAATGGATGGGTTTTCTACAAAAAATTCATTTGGTAATCAAGTACAAAAAATGGTACAAGTAACAAGGTAGTTGATATGCTTTCTATACCTCCTATTGTTGCTTCTATTATTTTGAATAATACTTCTTTATCTCATGATAGCTATGTGGAACAATATGCCATTGATGAAGATTTTAAAGAAGTATATGAGAAGCTAACCCATGGTGCACAGGTAGAGAACTATTTTCTACAGGGAAAACTACTCTACCATCTTGGAAAGTTATGTATTCCTACAAGTGAATGAGTCCATGTAATACGAGAAGCTCACACTTCTCTTGTGTCTGGGAATTTTGGGGTAGGAAAAACTATTGCTCATTTACATAGGTTTTGTTACTAGCCTCAAATGAAAGAAATTGTAACTAAATATGTAAAGGGGTGTGTGATGTGTTCTACTTGTAATCCTACTAATAGAAAACTGGGGCTATACTCACCACTTCATGTTCCATCCCATCCATGGTAAATTATCTCCATGGATTTTGTAGGGGGTTTACCAATGTCAAAAGGGGGTCATGAATATTTTTATGTTTTAGTGGATAGGTTTAGCAAGATGTGTATCTTGATGCCATGTAAAAAGAAGATCACTGCTGAGTAGACTGCTAATCTCTTCTTTTAGTATGTTTGGGTTCACTTTGGGTTACCCACATCCATTATCTTGGATCAAGAAAATCCATTCCTTGGATATTTTTGGAGAAGCTTGTGGAGAATGATGGACACCAAATTGAAGAGGAGAATTGCTTTCCATCCACAAACCAATGGACCGATAGAGGTTGTAAACTGAACATTAGTACTTTTTCTTCAAGGCTACTACAACAAGCATCCCAAGTTATAGGATGAACATATACCCTATGTACAACATGCTTACAACCGATCCTTACATTCCTCCACTCATATTTCTCCTTTTGAGACATGTTTTGGGTACCTACCTAAGGTTCACTTGATGTATGGGAGAGATATTGATGCAAATGAAGAAATAACATAGAACAAAGCCTGCAATTTCATCCAAAGGATCTAGCAGGTGCACTAGGTAGTCAGGGAACAGTTGGAGAAAATTCAAGAATAGTATAAATCTCAGCATGACAAGAACATGGTTGATCATCAGTTCCATATTGGAGACTGGGTATGGCTTCACATCCGCAAGGAGAGATTGAAGGGTGAAGGAAAGAAACTCAAGCCCATTTTTTATGGGCCCTTCACTATCTTGGAGAAAAGTGGTACCAATGATTTCCATCTAGATCTTCCACCTTATATGCATATTTACTCAGTTGTAAATGTAGAGAACTTGAAACTTTTTGAGCCTCCCATGATCATGGATCAGGATAAGGAAGTTTCAATACCTTTAGTTGATGAGTTTGCTCCTGAGTACTTGGCTGATTTAAGGGAAGATATCATCCTGGACAAAAGGATGAGCAATTCATGCAGGGGTGATGTAGATTATCTTTGAGTAGGATTAAAGGGCACATATCCAAGCAAGGCAAAGTGGATTGAGAAGAACAAGGTGATGGAACTCTTCCCCCACTTATATATTTATTGATGAAAGATTTTGGTGGTCCAAAAATCTCTCAGTGGGAAGGAGTGATACAAAAAGGATCCAAAGAAGACTAAAAACAACTCAAAACTCATAGAGGCAACTCAGGATGCTCAAAATGGCCTTAGTAGACAGAGAAAGGGAAAAAATCCAAAGTTCTCAAAACTTGGTTAAAATGAAATCATCACGAAGAGCATGTCAAAATATTTCTAACAGTGCAAATGTCTCGTCAAACAAAGTTACAGATCGAAATATATTCACAGTCAAATTTTGGTCAACCTAGCCCAGTTAGCACGGTGATGAGTCATCATCTGTACTGCTGATGTCAGCACTAGTAAATATGACGTTAGCATCTGTACAACACACATGGCATGAGAAAGAGGTGACACATGTTAATCTGACATCAGCATGGCGTCAACATGGTGACGTGGCAACACTAGAGGCTGCCACGTGTCACCCATATTTGGCATTTCTGGACCAATTCGTGGACCAATAAGATTTTTCCACGTGGCAGTTCGTAAAGTGATGTGGCACTGACATGGCATGGTGTTGTGGTAGGATGAGTTGGCAGCTGACATGGCAAGCTGACGGTGCAACAGATGATGTGGTCCTAGGAGGCTACCATGTGGCTCAGTCATGGCTGCCACATGGCAGTGGGAAAATTCCCAATGACAACCCATGACCGAAAGTTTGAAAAAAATAGGATTTGGTGGGTCTGCCAAATATAGCGGGACCAAGCCAAATCCAACCACAAACCAACGAATAGAACTCCAGCTAGAAGTTTATCCAAATATATCGAAAATAACCAGGAATATTTGTATATATATTGCAATGGACAAGCCAAAAGGGGAGGCACGCGAGCTTGAGCCCAAGACCTCCCCCCTTTCAACGACTTAATATATGTGTCATATACAAACGAGCCAATGTCCCTATGTTGTAAACGACGCCAAGTAAAATAGTTAAAAGGTGCATCTGCCCAGAGCTCAGGAGGGAGGCGTGCATGTGTACGGTCGGGCATGCAGTTCAAGGCAAGTACGTCAACATTTATTGCAGGTTGTAGGGAAAGAAAACTGAGACACAATTCTTCTTGGGCTTGGGAGTGCCAGAGTCAGATCGAGGCATGGAGACAATCATTTTTGGGTAATTCAATGCCACAAATTCAATGATGCTATATGTTTTATGATCTAAGCAATACTTCTACACCTTAATTTCAGAATGAGGTATACTTATGTATTTTGCCAAATTCTTTTACTAAGTTAATGAAAAAGCCTACCCATTTAAGAGCAGGACCTGGAGACATAGTCCACTAGGGACAGACTTCGTTATCACATTTTTGTATTCAGATGTGATGCTTATGTCTCTTTATTATTGAGTTTTTCCTTCTTTAATGGTGCACTTTAATTTATTCTTTATAATTCACTCAATGAAAAGATCCTGGATCAGAGAGAGAGAGAGAGAGAGGAGTGGGTTATATTTAAGAATTGTCCTACAATGAGCTTGAAAGAGAGCTGTGGATATACCTTCCAGTGTTTATATTGTTTCGAATGTGGTGTGGGCCCCTAACCTGTTATAATGTTGTGTTTGTTTAACCATAAGAAATGATACACCATTGCTACCTAGCCATAGGCACAAATCCACCTTGAGCACCTTAAAATTTGACAGAAAGAATGATTATGGGAAGCCTCACTAGAACCAATAGATAAACCAGGGTAGTGCACCTTCTCCAAAGGTAGCACATGATATAGAGTACCAAAAGACTAAATAGGAAATTACTGCACACCTACAGCTACTGCAACTCCTCCTTAACACTTGCGCCTTCCTTCTTGGATGACTGAGTTTGTGTAAAAATGAGATTGAGTTCCTACTATTTATAGTAATTTGGCTAGGTAAATAGGTGTCTCTTCAAGCATGGCCGACCTATCCTTTCTGCATATAATACTTCAATATTACTTATGTTGCTGAGCCAAATTGTGTTCCATTGTTTTCACACATATATTTAGGTTTTCTCTTGCTTCTGAAATATTCTATTATATTCAAAGGTTTATCCATGGAGGTTAATACCACCCACAACTACCAAAACATCAACACTCCCTCTTAGCTATGGAGGTATTTAACCATGATGTTCCCTTCTGGTCTTCATAGCCTTGATCCCTATTCCATGATCCTCTCGTCATGGTTATGCAAACCATGCTACTGGTAGTATCATTACGTCACACATGGCTACACCCATGTGAACTTGTCAATCTCATCTAGGGGACACAACCTGCTAGAGAACACTAAATCTACACCTCGTAGTGTGTGTCACCAACATCGTCATGGGATACACCCGCATGATGTGTTCACCCATGGCTAAACCCATGGCATGAGTATCATCATTACTATCATAATTATCCATCCATCTCACATAATGGGCAAGACCTACTTGGTCTTGCAGACCAGTAGCATAAGCAGAGATACAAAGGCTATATCATGATCACCAAGATCATATTACGAGAAACACCATCACAACCATACAGTTTCTCGACTATGCCACTAGCGTACCAAACTATCTCATTGGTGTAGCAACAACTCAGTATACCAGACCATCTCACTAGAGTATCCTACAATTCGGCATAAATCCTACAACTCGACACAAGGCCTACAACTCGACATGAATCCTACAACTTGACACATGACCTACAACTTGGCATGAAGCCTACAACTCAACATGAATCCTTCAACTCAGCATGAAGCCTACAAATCGGCACAAAGGCATACAACTCAACACAAAGGCATACAACTCAACACAAAGGCCTACAACTCAACACGAAGGCCTACAACTTGGCACAAAGGCCTACAAGATCCTTATTTTTGAAATCTTCCATCAACTCCTTCTAACTAAGAGAATCCTTGAACCACGCTTCCATCTGCTTCATGCCCCTATGAATCTTGCAAAGTGTCATGAAACCTTGCCTTTTCTTGATCACTGACTCCCTCTAAATCCTTTCAAGTATTGATTTCTGTGGTAACCTTCCTAGAATACATAGGATAACCTTCCTAAAACATGAACAACAAGAGAAAAAGTATTTCCAATATAATATAATTTTATATCAGAACATATCAATTTCATGGTAATCTATTATAGCATTACCAAGGTGTCCTTCCTGAGAACAAGAACAAGAAATATCTCCGAGAGGAGATGTTAGTTCATATTGCAATTAAGTACAAGAATCATTTATATTAATAGCCACTAAGTATTCATTTGTTCCTAGAATTAATAAAATCTAAAGGATTTCAATACTTAAGAAGAAATAAAAATATCAAACCTAATATGAAAACATGGAGTTTGGATATTGTTCTGCTTGAGTTGATTTTCTTCTGAGACAAGTATTCTTTCCAACCTGGAGAGTGTGTTGTTCCTATGAATATATTAGATATAAGATATTTCTAGCTCTACGATTGCTTCTTGTAAAAATATCCATTCTCTTTCCAGAGATTCAAATATGCAGTATTTTTCTTTTATTGTTTCTCCTACTCCATGTTCATGTGCTTGGAAGCTCCAAAAATCAAACTCTTCATCCTTTGATGCCTGCTCTTCAGTCTATGGTTCCATAATTTTCCCCTTTGTTCTTTGCAAGTATGATGTCAATCCTTGTCCTCCATGCTCTACCAAGAGACCATGCTTCTGCTACACCACTCTGATTCTATGGAGGAATTCATGACTATCTTTTTCTTTTACCTTGACCAGTATTTTTATTTTGACCAGTCAAATGTTGACTTTGACCAAAAAATTCAACTTTGACATTTTTATGGCTAAGGGAACTATGATATGAGTTGGGTTAGGTAGCACTAGGATATCGAATAATTATTCCAAATGCTTCAACTAAAGTGATCGAACAATCAGGTTATGGTTTGTTGTTGCTACAAGATCAAAAACCCTAACTGCAACTGCAATTGTTCTACAACAATATTGATAGAGAGATGTGTATCTACATTCCAATGGCTATATTGTTCTGAAGGGGGTGTGGGCCCATAACATGTTAGAATTTTATGCTTGTTTAACCATAATAAATGCTACACCATTTCTACCCAGCCATAGGCACAAAGCCACCCCCCATCACCTTAACCTTTGACAGAAAGAATGATTTCAGGAAGCCTCACTAGAACCAACAGATAAAAAAGGGTAGCACACCTTCTCCAAAGGTAACGCACAATATAGAGTACCAAAATACTGAACATGGAATACTACACACCTACAGCTACTACAACTCCTCCTTAACACTTGCGCCTTGCTTCCTAGATGACTGAGTGTGTGTATAAATGAGCTGGAGCACCTCCTATTTATAATAATTTGGCCAGGTGAACATGTGTCTCTTCAATCAAGTCCACCCTATCCTTTTATGCATGTAATACTTAAATATTAATTATTCTATTGAGCCAACTTGTCTTCTAGGGTTTTCACACATCTATTTAGGTTTCTCTTACTTTCATAATATTCTATTCTCTTCAAATGTTTATCCATTGAGGTTAATACCTCTCACAACTACCAAAACATCAACAGAGGGAAAGAGCGAGAGATTTCTAGAAGGAGGGAAGAGAGAGAGATGAGATGAAGAGGGGTAGAGAGAGTGTGAGATTGAGATTGTTAGTGAAGAGAGAGAGTGAGGAAGAGAGGTAGGAGAGAGAAAGGGAGGTATAGAGGGAGGTAGGGAGAGAGGGAGAGGGGGGTGAGAGAGAGAGAGAGAGAGGTTGAGAAAGAGAGAGAATGGTAAATAGGGATGGAGGGTGATCCAGTTGGATATCGATGGCCACCCACCTATTCCAACTGGATCACATGCAGATTTCATCTTGGCATCTTTCCTAGCGTTTTGGGTCCTAAACTTTTGGGTCCGTTTTGAGGCCCTAAACAACCCTTTTTGGTCCCACCAAAGTCACATTGTAGATGAAGTTAGAGTGTGACGACATTTAATGTGTATTCCTTGGATATACCTTTCCAATGGGATATCGTGTGCCTAAAACAAATATCGTATGTAAAAGTTACGACCCCAGGAAGTTGATGTACCAACTTACCCCAACGGGACCAACATGACTTTCGGTGCTTCATATCCTAGGGTTTTTGGCATTCATGTTTGATGTGAAAAGGCCTTTGGAGACTCATTGTACTCATATTCTTGTGAATGAGCATAGCCATCACATCTCTTCTCAAAGATAAGATGCCACCATTCTAGCAAGCTTGTTTCAGTATGCATTTTACAATTTCAACATATTTTTTATTTAATAGAAGTCACGTTTTATTATATCTATGTTATTATTCACTCTGTCTCTGTGTTAATATTATAGATATGTGTTTTCATTTCGTTATTTTGTAGCATAATTACATCACACATGGATACACCCATGTGGACATCAATGGCCACCCACCTATTCCAACTGTATCACATGCAAATTTCATTTTGGCAATTTTGGTTTTCATCTTTGCAGTTTTTCCCTAGATTTTCAGGTCCTAAACTTTTGTGTCCATTTTGAGGCCCTAAACAATGTTTTTTGGGCCCACCATTGTCACATTGTACATGAAGTTAGAGTGTGATGACATTTAATGTGTAGTCCTCGAATAGAACTTTCCAATAGACTATCATGCTCCTAAAATGAAGATCGTATGAAAAAGTTATGACCCTGGGAAGTTGATGTACCAACTTACCCCAACGGGGCCCACATGAATTTTGGCGCTTTATCTCCTAGGGTTAGTTTTTTGGATGTCTAGGGTTTTGAATTCATGTTTGATGTAAAAAGGATTTTGGAGCCTCATTGTCCTCATATTATTTCGAATGAGCGTAGCCATCACATCTCTTCTCAGAGATAAACTTCCACCATTCTAGAAATCTTGTTTCATTCTGCATTTCACAGTTTCAACATATTTCTGATTTAATAGAAGTTGAGTTTTATTGTATCTATGTTATTATTCTCTATGTCTCTGTGTTAATATTATAGATCTGTGTTTTCATTTTGTTTCATTGTACAATCATTATGTCACACATGAATACACCCGTGTGGAAATCAATGGCCAACCACTTATTCCAACTGTATCATATGCAAATTTTATATTGGCAGTTTTGGTTTTCATCTTGGCATTTTTTTCCTAGCTTTTCAGATCCTAAACGTCTGGGGTCATTTTGAGGCCCTAAACACCGTTTTTTGGGCCCAAAACAATCATATTTTTATTGAAGTTAGAGTGTGATGGAAGAATGTGTAGTCCTCAAATAGACCTTTCCAATGGGATATCGTGCGCCTAAAATGAAGATCGTATGAAAAATTTACGACCTTGGGAATTTGATGTACCAAATTACCCCAATGGAGCCCACATGACTTTTGGCGCTTCATGTCCTAGGGTTAGGTTTTTGGATGTATAGGTTTTTGGAATTCATGTTTGATGTAAAAATGACTTTGGAGCCTCATTGTACTCCTCTTCTTGTGAATGAGCATAGCCATCAAATCTCTTCTCAGAGATAAGCTACCACTATTCTAGCAATCTTTTTTCAGTCTGCATTTTACAGTTTCAACATATTTCTTATTTAATAGAAGTCAAGTTTTATTGTATCTCTGTTATTATTCACTCTTTCTCTGTGTTAATATCAGTGCATGTCCTGGACGAGTTCAGGGTATAGAGAGTTGGGTCTTGAGCTTGTTTAGCTTGAGGAAAACTACTCTCTCACACCCAAGCAACCTTCCATGGTGGGAGAAAAGAAAGATGACGGGACATGATATCCTTTCAAAATGTTATTCGAGGAATCCCTTGAGCGACAAAGGAATGATATCATGGATAGCTTTTCACAAATCCTTCAACGACTGTTGACAAGCGACGCACCTACCTCAAATGGAGGCGCCACCCCCTTCAAGGTACAAATCAATTTTGATATTTGTATATTTGAAGGTCAAATCAAATAGATGCGGATGTTGTAGATAAATGATTAAACCTTATAGAAGGGTGTTTTTCTTTCCACAACTTTTCTAATAGAGAAAATATTACTTTTGCGCTCCTCAAGGCCATCCCCCATGTCAAATATTGGTGGGAGACTTTATGTGAGAAAAATGTAACAGAGGGATCTATATTATTTGTAGTTTCACCCACTTGGGGTTCCTTCAAGGATGTTATTAAGGAACAATACTACCCTGTTGGAAGTTATGACGACTTATATAAAACATGGACCACATTGCGATAGGAAAGGGACCAAATAGTGCCATATTTCACCAATGTCTTCCATACCTTGCACATCGAGACATGTATCAAAGAATCTAAGAAACATTTGGTGCTAAAGTACTGTGGTGGTCTGCATGGATACATCCAAACAAAAATGGAGTTTCTAGACATTTATTCCTTGGGCGTGGCCTATTAATATGTTGTCAAAATCAAGAAAAATATTAAACAAAAGACGCGACAGTTTGGTTATGCAAACCCCTCATATCATAAGAAGGGAAAAGGTGGCCCCAACCCGTAGAACAAAGTGCAGAGAAACGATGGGTAGCCTTAAGAAAACCAGTCCAAACTACAAACAAATAAGGACAATGGGAAGATAGAGAAGGACATTGGTAAATGGTGTAAGTTCCATAAGATCCCCTGGCATAATACTATTGAGTGCTAATCAAAGTAGTTATTGGTGGCCGAGGTTAAAGCCTATGAATCAGATGTAGGCTCTGACTCTGAGTCATAACCAAAAAAAAGGACACAGATCATTTATGTAGAACCCAATGCCATAGTTTCTACCACCACCAAGGTCCAACCCAATGAACTTGATGAACCAGAGGAAGGTGAGCATATATGATTTTAGGGGCTAAATTTCACAAATGGGATAATTTTCAATGGTTTTCCCAAAAAAAGATCCACCAATTTCCATTTTTTCTAAAAACGAATCACCCAAATTCTATAGAATAAAATCAAATTATTTTTCCTTAAAAATCGCCAAAATTTTGTAGAAACTATATAAAATCCTTATAAATTTGAATATTTTTACAAAAGTATCGCCAAACATTTTACATTTTTCATATTAAGGACCAACAAGATTAGCCCATGTTTCTACATTTTAATATAAATTTCCGTCCTTAAAATTATCCTTGAAGGTGAGCGCCTCTTTCATTCACATATGTGGGTGAAGGGTACTCCGATGCACTTCATTGTTGATAGTGGTAGCCAGAATAACCTCATCTCATTAGAGGTTGTTAAGTGGTTGGCTCTGCCAACATCACCACACCCGTAGTTGTACACCATCAGGTGGCTCCTCCAAGGGAACAATCTTCGTGTCAGCTAATAGTGTCACTTGGCCTATGACCTCAAGCCCTTCAAATATGAGGTGTCATGTGATGTCACACCCATTGATGTTTGTGATGTTATTTTGGGACAACCTTATTTATGGAAATGTCATGTTGTATATGAGTCTAGGCCTCATAGTGTTATTATTACTTTGGACTGGAAATTATACAAGATACCAGAGGTAGTCCCATCTATCGCCATTTCATTGATCTCTGCGAAGAAATTTAGGAAGTTCATCTCTCATCCTGAGAAGTTTGTGATTCACACTTAGAGTGAGTGAAAGGTTGCAGACACATCCATGGCCTCCACAACAGGTCTCTCCACGTAGCAAAAGCAAGTGGATAAGGTCATGAAAGAATACAAAGAAATATTATCCTCACCCATTGGGGTACCTCTACACTGTCATGTCAAGAAATCAATTGATATGACCCCCGACGCATCGCTCCCTAATGGTCTAGCCTATCGCCGCTCTCTATCAGAAAATAATGAAATCAAGCGCTAGATAAAAGAGATGCTTGAAAAGGGGAACATCCACCCAATATCATCACCTTGTGGAAGCCCAATCCTACTTGTGATAAAGAAAGACAAGTCCTGGAAAATTTAGATTGATTATCAGGCCCTGAATAGAATCGCAGTCAGGAACCGATACTCAATTCCCTAAATTGATGATCTCCTTGACTAGCTCAAGGGACCAAACAATTCGGTAAGATTGATCTGAAGTCAGGCTACCACCAGGTCCCAAAAGATAATACTGATGTATGGAAGACTACCTTCAAGTACAAAGAAGGTCTTTTTGAATGGTTGGTCATGCACTTTGTCTTGAAAAATATCCCAACAACTTTCATGAGGATGATGGACATCCTCATCTTTAGTAATAATTGGAAGGAACACTTGCAACACATTCAATAGGTTCTGCACACTCTGTGGAAACACAATCTATATGAAAATTTGGAAAAATGATCCTTCGGCATGAACATGGTCCAATAACTAGGCTACATTGTTGATGAGCATGGGGTGCATGTCACTCAAGCCAAAATCTAGGTCATCTTAGGCCTTGCCAATTTCTATTGCAGGTTCATGTTGGGATTCTCCCACATTGCATGGGCCCTTAGCCAAGTGACCAAGGGTGGTGAAAAGGAAAAATTCGTGTGGGGATAGTCTCAACAGAAAGAGTTTGATGATTTGAAGCAATGCTTATGCTCAGCCCCGATGCTTTCATTACCCAACTTGCAACAACCATTTGAGATTGAGAAAAATTCTTAAGACTATGTTGTGGGCGCAGTTCTCACTTAGCATGGACATCCCATGGCCTATCATAGTAAGACATTATCAAATATTGTCTGTAAGTACCATAGTTATGAGAAATAAATGTACTCCATTATACAAGTCTATCACCAATGGAGGCATTACATTCTCGAGAAGGAGACAATCATCCACACTAATCATAAGCCTTTGTAGTTCATGCAGACACAAGGAAAATTGTAGAATGACCACCATCATAAGCGGTCCACATACTTGAAACAATTCCATCTCAACATCAAGTATAAGACAGGGAGCACCAAATGCATCCCTGACTTCCTCAACCAACCTCTAGTTTTCTTACTCACCACAGTGCTATACTCCTATGGACTTGAGACCTCTGGATGGCCCCAACTCTGTGAGTGAGATTCTATCTTTGCCACTACCTACTAGATTTTGGGCACAAACACAACTGTCACAAATTTTCATCTGTAGGGCGAGTTGTTGTGCCATCTGGTCCATCTCTTCATTCCATCAAGAGAGAGAGTGAATCTTATTTTGGAATCTCACTACAATCGAGTAGCAGGACACTTCTTCATGGAGAAGAAATTGGCAATGCTACAACAACATTTCTATTGGTAAAAACTCTGACAAGATGTCAACAAGTATATCAAGTCTTGCATGACCTATGTCATTTCCAAATCGACCATTAAGAAACATGACATGTACACCCCTCTGCCTATTCCTATAAATCCTTGGGAATCCATCTCTATGGACTACATGTTGGGCCTTCCTTCAACCAAGCAGGGAAATGAATGTGTTTTCATGGTTGTTGATCAATTTTCCAATATGGCGATTTTGGTCATCTGCAAGAAGAGAATCATAGCAAAGGAAAATGCCAATATCTTCTTCGAACGAGTGTGGGTACATTTTTGGATACCACAAACCATCATCTTTGATTGGGATATTTGGTTTCTCAGCACATTTTGGTCGAGCCTCTGGTCACTACTGGACAAAAATCTCACCAAATCCATGACCTTCCACCCCAAAACAGATGGCCAAACGGAGGTCGTCAACATGATGATCGTTCATATTTTTCTAAAGTACAATTACAAGAATCCATGGACATGGGATGAGAGTCTTCCCTATGTTCAACACAGGTACAACAGAGCCATACATAGCTCAACCAACCATAGCCCATTTCAGGTGGGGTTGGGATTTCAACTATTGGGTCCCATGGATGTTACACTACCCCTTGCGTCCACAAAGGAATAATCATCCAATGAACAAATTGAAGCCGACAAAGCCACTCGATTCATTGAATGAAGCCAACACATCCACCAATAGGTTTAGGATATTTTGCAGAATTCCAATTCCAAGTACAAGCAACACCATGATCCACATCGGGTTCCACACAAGTTTCATGTGGGAGATAAATTTTAGCTTCACTTGCAGAAAGAACACCTTACAGGATCCCATCAGAAGCTTCATCCACTCTGCTATGGACCTTATACCATCACCAAGGTTTTGGGTAAAAATTATTTTGAGCTCAACATTCCCCCCTTCCTTGGTTTGCACCTAGTGTTTAATGTGGACCTCCATTATTGGACACCTCAGAGGTAGAAAAATAGTTGACACCAATAGATCTCAACCCTGATTGCATTGAACAAGAATCCATTGATCGAATCATGGACACATAGGTAAAGGCAACGCACCAATAGAATTTTCATATTTATTGTGTTTTCAAAGCAAGGCAGTTATTGTACCAAGGAAAGTGGATCGCCTGGGGAAAAGTTCAGTAGAAATTTCCTCATCTGATGGGGGGAATCAATGAAATGGAGACCATTTATTCCTAAGGAAGGATGATTTATCTAGGTGGATATTGGTGGCCACCAACCTATTCCAATTGGCTGACATACATATTTCATCTTGGCAGTTTTTTCCTATCTTTTCAGGTCCTAAACTTCCAGGGCCGTTTTGAGGCCCTAAACAGTGTTTTTTGGGTCCAACACAGTCACACTATAGATAGAGTTAGATTTTTATGGAATAATGTTTATTCCTTGGATATACCTTTCCAATGGGCTATTGTGAGCCTAAAATAGAGATCATATGCAAAAGTTACGACCCTGGGAAGTTGATGTACCAACTTACCCCAATAGGGCCCACATGAATTTTGGTGCTTCATCTCCTATGGTTGGATTTTTGGATGTCAAGAGTTTTGGCATTCATGTTTTATGTAAAAAGGCATTTGGAACCTCATTTTACTCATCTTCTTGCAAATGAGCATAGTCTTCACATCTCTTCTCAGAGATAAGCTACCACCATTTTAGCAAGATTGTTTCAATATGCATTTTATAGTTTCAACATATTTCTTATTTAATAAAAGTCATTTTTTATTGTATCTATGTAATTATTCACTCTGTAACTGTGTTAATATTATAGATTTGTTTTTTCATTTTGTTCTATTCATAAATACGGATGAGAGGTATATATAGGTAGAGAGAGAGAGAGAGAGAGAGAGAGA
>ML788382.1:103227-119198 GCA_009831015.1 Picea engelmannii
TATACTTCTTTGCCTTAATTTACAACCTATAGGCCAAAGAGGAAGCCATCATAGGATAGAGGACAATATACTTCTTGTTCCTAAGGTTTGAATCATTTTTAAGCCCTTGTTGACATGCCCACGAGACAACTAGTAGACAACAAGTGAGGCCCTCACTGGACACTAGTGGCTCAACAAGCAAGGCACTGTCAAAATTCTAGAATCTTGGAATTACGAGGTTATAGGAGAGGGAATATTTGGATCTTTGTCAAAGGCCTAGGAACTAACATGATATGAGTCTCTAGTGGTCTCTAGAATATCTAGAAGCCTCTTCCAAGCATCCTCCAAGAGCTATATAAAAAAGGAAATCCTTGGGCAAGGAGAGGAAGGATTGAATAAAATTGTTATGTTGTACAACTCCAAAGGTATCCATCATCACAACTAGAAGTCAATGAGCCTATCCTGACCAAGGAGCTACAAGGAGAGGCAAGGAGAAAGGAGGCTAAAGGAGGATGCATCTTCATCAAGTTGAGGTGTTGGCACAGGGGTAGACCCAGGGTTCAATGCTTCAACAGTGCACCAACAAAACCCTAACTACCAACCCTTTCGTAAACACCTGTGAAGCAGGAGAAATATCACCTGAGATAGAGGCAAGGCAGGTTACACGACTCAGATGTTTGTAACCAAGTTGGGACACAGATATTCGTCTACTCTTGTGCACTAAGCTACATAGCCAAGATTCGCACCAGACATGTGATCTGTGCACTAAGCACCAGATCCACCTTCCCAAAATCAGGTCAAGGCATAGAGCCAACTCCTCTCTCAACCATGGAGCCTTGCATACATGTTATGTTGCACAAAGAAACTCAGAACTAATTGCCTCTTGCACTTAGCTAATTATACACACTCCACTACATTACATTCTTTCTTATTTATACTTTTACAAAAGGCCCAATCATGGGTGAACCCATGGGCCGACATCCCATAACCTGTTACAAAACCCTAATAACCACATGTTGGGTCCACAAAGCCCAGAAAACAAGTGAGATCCACAATCTCAGCTCTGCCTCGGTGCTCCTTCCTCGGTCACTACGTCGAAGTCCAAAAAGTGGTCAAACCTGACCAATGTTTCCTCAAAACTTGGTTGGGGGCCAACAAGCCCCCAACACTCACCCGTGAATCATCTCGAGTCACTCAAATCTGGGCAACGCTGCTTTGTAGGCCTCAAGTTTAGCTCGATTCGCCTCAAATTGCTACTTTTCATGAGCTTCCTGCTCAGCGAACTCCTAGATCATTTGTGTTGTAACAGGGCCTTCCAGGCATTGTTCCACTTTTGCAACCACTTGGTCTAGTTGCAAACCTTGTCCTTCGATCTCTTCAAACAACACACAACCTTCCTCCTGCACTGGTTGTAGTCTCTGTGTGACTTCCATCACTCTGCCCTAGATGGCAGTAATCTGTTGTTGGGTCGTGTGTTGTTCTTGTGATCCCTTCATTCTCTTGACTGCAATGAGTGACTTCATCTACGCTTGAACTGCCAATGCCTGTTGTTGCACCTCCTGTAGTTGCACTTCTAAATTCCTAAGCTCTGGATCTTCCATGAGGCATTCATAGATCTGTGCACTTATGTCACTTAGTTGCTTGCATTCTGAGGTGAGGATTCTTATTCCCTCGACTATGCTCTTAGGGGCTTCCTCCCTCTGGTCATGCACTTCCTATGGAGTTCTTGGTACAGCTTGAAGTTCCATCTCTATTACCCTTTCTTGAAGCTGTTGGATGGCCTCAGTGAGCTTCATCACTTGAATCTCAATTGCCTCATGTTATTCTTGTGCCAAGCCTGGCATAGAGCGAAGTTCTTTTCTCACCACTTCTTTGACTGTAGTTTTATTTGTGAGAAGCTAGTCTATTTCCCTCTATATGTTAGATTTGTCTTCCTTGAGCATTGTCCGGAACACATCTTTTTTGTTTTCATAAGCGGTTACACAGTACCGCGCAACTCGTAGTTTCTCTAAGACTTCCTCTTTCTCTTTCTTCGGGGATTTTGTAGCCTGTTCATTTTCTTCTTGGACTCATTGAATTTGAGCCTCTGTTGCATCTGCAAATCTTCAAAGTTGGGTTGGTTCATCCCCCAACTCTGTAGTTTCTGATGAGGAAGGCGCAGTAGGTACTACGCAGCTCAATTGAATGGCTCGCTAAATTTTCTTCAGTTCTCTCTCAACTCTTACATACAACTCTTCTTGTTTCGTGCCATATCTCTATAAGAGGTCTTTAGACACATCCTCCATTGCTCCATGGACTAGACTAATGCCATCCTCCATGAGTGTGGCCTCCATCTAGGTCTTGCTGGCATGGTTCTTGTTTCTTCCTGAAGGTTTCTGCGGAGAAACCTTCCTCTTCTTTGATGTTTATGTCTCAGTAGGGGGATCCTTCAGTGATGTGGCTTCACCTTCTCCTTGTTTTTCTCCTTCTTCCCCTCCTCCTTCATGATTTACTTCGTCTCCTCCTCCTCCTGCGAGTGAGCCAGGTCCCCTTTCTTCCGAGGCATTGTTCTAATCATCAGTCTGTACATCCTGGAATTCCTCCTTTTTATTTTTATTCTTCTCACTTGTCTGTCCTGTATGATCGAACCAAGTGACCAAGGGGATTCCTATGATGTTAGGGTCGAAGAGTTTTGCAGCATCGAATGGTGCAAGGAACTCTTCTAGGTACTCCTTCATGATCTGCACCATGTCTTTGTCCGTCAGCTTGTAATAGGACTGCAACTCTTCCTTTCTCTCATCCTTGTGCGTATTGAGTTAAATAAAATGTGGATCTGCGAGGAACTTAGCTAGTGGTCAGCATTGGTGCAAGGTGCGTGGTGTCATGCATAGGAATGACTCAATAGAAACCTTTAGTTGTTGATAGTAGGCATGGAACATTGTGTTCGATTGCCATTACTTTGACATATCATTTGTATTCCATAAGGTGGAGAACCTCATGGACAATGGCTCTGATGGTTCAATCTCTGGGAAGGTAGCTCCTTCTGGAATATCCCAAGTGACAAATGCGATCAGCACAAAAAACCATATAAAATGGAACTCGCATCCCTGATCCTGTGCTTTGTAATAGTCTTTCTCGAGCTCGTTGATGAGGTAGCTCGCCAATTCATCTACATCCCCTCCACGCATTCCCTACAAGGTCCACCACGAACCTGGTGACTTACGTGGGGTAGTTATTTCTCATGAGCTTTCCATCTATGATTTGGAAATCTAGGCGCATTGCGCCATCCTGGATAGAGGCTACCTTGTAGCCTCTCTTTCCCTTATATACGTTGTCATGTACCTCTATGATGTGTTGTTCTAGTGAGCAATCTAAGGTCTTCGCTAGGTATAATTGTTGAGGGTCGGGCCCCTGCATGCTCAGTCCTGTGATAAGGTGGATCAACGTTGGATCCATAGTAATGTTCTTATCGAGCCACATGTATCCTCCATGATAGCATGACAAGAGGAGTTTAACCCAAGCTTTAACCTCCTGATGTCGACTGAAATGAGGGATCTTCATGACGTTCAGTATCATGGACTATGCTAGATCCTTTATCCAAGGTTGGGAAACTATGCAAGGCTTCTTCCTAGTGGTCTTCATCAGGTATCTGTGAGGTGCGAGCATGGTGTAGTTATTTCTATCTCCAAGGTTAAATTTGTTGTTCTTCAGAGATGGGATTTGTCCTAACTAACTTCCAACTATGCATATCCCCTTCGAGATGTACGCCGTGATCAAAGTGTACTCAAAGTCCCATGGAATGTTGTCGCGGTTGACCATGCCAGGCAAAGGCGGGATATAATCCAGTAAGATCGACGGGATTTGCTTCGCATTAGCCAGATCGTCGCGATGCTTACTTCAATTCTCAGTAGCGGGGTTGAAACAGCCCGAATGACGTCAAGTCAAGGGGGAATCCTGCAGTCCCCTGGTCAACAATGTCTGTATTCCTTCAGACATCACTTTATCAACTATAAACTTCTTCAGAACCTCTTCGACGAACTTCTCTAGTTCAGTGCACTCAGTCGACATTATCACTGTTAACAAATAGGTCAGGGTAGGTGAATGGATAGTGGGGTGGAAAAATGGACAATGATGTTTGATAACATAGATTCGACACACAATCACTTCTCTTCTTTTCTCAGATAATCATGGGTACAAAAAAGTGGTCCCGGCGCAGCGTCGAATGGGTTAAATAAGTTAGCATCATAACAGATTCTTCCAACGAGCATGACTTCTTCTATCAATGTGATTCCATCCATTATGGCCTGATCTCAACGTCCCAAACATGGTATATTTGCTCATAAACGTGTTTCCTATCCGTTTGGAGCATTGTTCTAATGGTCGGGGTGCTTCCAATGGTCAGATAGCTTCGTCGGGGAAAAGTCCTATTATGTGTGGTTTTGTTGTTTCGACGAGGTTCAGAGCCCGTAATCCTGCCTCCTGCGAAGTCTTCTCTGTAACTTCTTGTAGCTTTTCTAACTTGTCTTTCTTCTTACTGAGATTCCTTACCTTCTTTCCTATCATCTGAGTCTCTCTAACTATTTATGGATTTCTCTTTCCATTCTTATTCTTATCTTCTCTTAGAGTAGTGACTTCGCAGTGTTGATGTACTTCGAATGGGTTCGAGATTAATACCCTTCCCCTTATCACTTCTTGGGTGGATTTAATTTCTTCTTGCATGGATAGGTCCTTCAATCCTTCCTGCGTTCTCTCAAATTTGATAGCTAATTCCCTTGCCTTCTGCTACTTCGACTTAACTCCTCGTTCTTCTATCAGTTGATCTAATTTTCTAGCTATGAAATCCCTTATTTCTTGCTTTTTATTTTCTGTAGCTTCTTCCTCTGCTTTCCTTCTAATATGATCCTTCTCAGTCCAAGTCTTTCCTAACAAAAGTGGGAATGGGGCATTGTTCTCAATAAACCTAATAACTTCAAATTCTTCTTTTGTCGATGTTTCATGGGTGATAACAGGTACATTAGTAACTCTTCCACATAGGGTTATCATCTTTCCTTTGAACAAGAATATCCTTCCTAATTATGGTACCATAGTAGGCTTCCCTAAAATTTCTCAAGTGCTTTTTGTCATAATATTCACTTGTGTTTCCTCATCCAAGACACAGTCTATGTCAAAGTCTCATATTCTTTTACTTATGCATTGTTTTTATTTCAAGATCTTTAGTAAACTAACATCTTTCTGATCATTCATTACTTCTTTTAACTGTACTAATGTAGTCTAGACTTTCTCTAATTCTTTCTCTTTATGGTTCTCTAATATGCTCTTATTCTCTTGACTCATGTTCATTTGATCAACTTTAGCAATCATCATTGGGCAATCCTCAACCTCATGACCAATAATTTTACAACAAAGACAAATAGGACCTATACTAGGGAATTTCTTAGCAAGATGTCTCGGTCTTCTATAGTTATAACATAGGATTAATCCTCTCTTCCTCTTGTACTATGCACTAGGATCATAGCGCTGGACCTGCAATTTGCAAAAATTATTTCTAGGTTCCCGGATCCAATTATTAGTCCAAAAATTCTTTCTATGCATAGGAATAACATATCTTTCTTCATTTATATTAGACTTACTCAGATCAACTCTTTCTTCTTGTTGTGCCCTAGCTTTCAGACTAGGACAAAATCTATTAAACATACTTCAATTCATGCTTTCGAATTAAAAATTTCCACTTATCTTACGCTTATCAAAGCACAAAGCTTTACCTCTTTTAAGATCTTACCTCTTTTCTTCAGATCGGGTTTCTTTCTTAGCATGGAGATTCGCAAGTCAAGTAGAATATTATGCACTACAACAACGGATCTACGCACAAAGATTCTCTTTTCTTTACTTCAATTCCCAACAATAGAACCATTTGTTGGCACATGGGCTTACCTAGGGTTCAACACTTCAACAACGCACCAACAAAACCCTAACTACCAGCCCTTTCGGCAACACCTGCGAAGCAGGAGAGGTCTCACCTGAGGTAGAGGCAAGGGGGTTACATGACTCAGATGTCTGTAACCAAGCTGGGACACAGATATTCGTCTACTCCTATGCACTAAGACACAGAGCCAAGCTTCGCACCAAACATGTGATCTGCGCACTAAGCACCGGATCCACCTTCCCAAAATCAGGTCAAGGCATAGAGCCAACTCCTCTCTCAGGCACGAAGCCTTACATACATGTTCCGTTGCACAAAGAAACTCAAAACTACTTTCCTCTTGCACTTAGCAAATTATACACACTCCACTACATTACATTATTTCTTATTTATACTTTTACAAAAGGCTTAATCATGGCTAAACCCATGGGTCGACATCCCATAACCTATTACAAAACCCTAAGAACCCCATGTTGAGTCCACAAATCCCACAAAACAATTGAGATCCATGATCTTAGCTCCACCTGGGTGCTCCTTCCTCGATCACTGCGTCGAATTCCAAAAAGTGGTCAAACCTGACCAATGTTTCCCCAAAACTTGGTCGAGGGCCAACATGAGGTATGGATTGATATGTATTCTCTATATTTCATTAATAGATAAAAAAAAATTCTCCTATTCTATTTGCTTCTTTCTCATAAAAGAATTGGATTTGATTACACAAATGTTTAATCAAGTTAGATCTAAAAGATTTTAATTATTCCTAACACTAGAGAGAAAAAGGGTTGGTAATAGTTGTTACTTGTGTGCAGGAAGAAAGTGATTGGAGTTGGAGCTGTAGATCTACACCAGTCAGAACATACACGAACAACCACCAAACAAAGGTATGCCTATATACCCATCTTATGTGTAAAAGGAATTTCTTGCTTTCTAGATCTAGGAGTACCATAGGAAATCTAACCCATTTATGTCTAGGATTGTTAGGCTAATCATAGTGAGATCTTGCTGATAATTCAGTGAGATCCCTGTGACAAATATTCTCATAATAGATTGGAAACCATGCTAGGGAAGAATTACTCTTTAGTAAAGTCTCTTTGCCTACCTATTCCTATGCTTTTTTTTTATTTTCATTTCATCTTTTTTAGTCATTCCAATATCTAGATCTAGTAGATATGATAGATCTGATCCAGATTTGGAAGATCTATAGCAGTCCCACCTTTCTCAAAAAGGAAAATTTTGCAGTCTCTATCATGTTTCACTATAGGTTCCCATTAAGTCCCCCTAACATTTTGACATCCTTGTGTCCTGCGAGGCCCTGTAAAAAATTCATATTTGTAGTGTAAAACACAGGGCTTTCGGATTAGGACATCCTCTAAGTAGGTAAGGTTCTACAGTGGCTTAATTGGATCTAGTTTTTCCTCTGTTTCAGTGTGTGATTGTTACATAAATTAATTGAGGGGTCATGCTTGAGTGCATTTGTGTGGATTGTTTGTCACTTCTTAGATAGTTTCCCTTTATGTATGATAATTCCAGTGAAGTTGGGATGAGAATCCAATAGATCTTAAGAGATCTAGTTGTTTTTATCATTGGTTTTTTTATTTGTCATTGTATGTCCTTTGTTCATCAATAGATCTTCCCTCCTAGGAGATTGTTTGGGTGTGATACCTGTAGTGAAATTAGAGTAGATTGATCCATCCTCATTCCTAATATCCTATAGTCCTTTTTCTTGCTATTTGTTGTTGGTTTCCTTTTGCATTTGTCTTTCTTTTTTAGATCAAGAATTGTTTACATTGCAAATTGGAAAGAACCTAAAAAAGACAAAAAGATTTGTTGCATGCTAGATTTTCTTTTGAAACATTAGTGTACAAGTGCATTAGAAATATTGGTTGGTTTGAGATCTGGTTTGCTTGATTGGTTGCTTGGTGTATGTGAGGCCTTATTTATGAAATTTGCAAAGAAAAAGAAAATATGTCTCCCTCCCATAGCTAGATTTCATCGAAGTGAACAATTTGCATTAGCATAATTACATTGCTTGGTTGGGTCAAGAGTAATCACATCATTTAAGTTTCATCCATTAAATTTGGAACTAATAAACAACCATTAAAAATAAGCGCTTAATCTAAAATCAATTAGACATTTTTCTTTTGATAGTGAACCAATATTAGCTAGGCTTAGGGCCTTGGAATAGGATTGGAGAGTAAAATCTCCAAGGCCACAAAACTCAACTTAGGAGCCATTAAAGAGTGTTAAAATCCATTCTTGCAACCAGTGTGTCAGTAGCCTCTTATAACATAGGATTTAAGCATAAGGTCACATTGAGGGAAGTAGGGATATTACCCCTCTCTACTTGTTTTTGGAGTTTGTGATATCACTTCGATCGTTACGCATACGAGGGTTTTGTTGGTTAACACCATAAGAGATTTGGGATTAGTTATCCTTCCCTTACATGTGGTCAGACTTACAACTATTCACCCAACCATTTATTGTTAGTTGGTATCCTTAGTGACCTTTCCTAGGGAGCTACAGAGGTGACTGTAGGTGGGATGTGCCTATGGTACTGAGGGTAGACATTTGTTCACAATATAAGTTCCCGTGGAGGGTTCCCACCTTAATAAAGGGTACTTGAACTGGTTAGGGATTTTTTGCGTAGATCATCATAAATTCTCCTTGCACCTTCGCTAGCTAATATTGTGGGGGACTTGACCCCCCCCGCGTAGGGTTTGTTTTCAGAAGGCCCTTGAGCTAATTAGTTTGCTTTTTTTTCCTAGATTTGATTAGGGGTGTTTTATTTGAGTCTGAGTCTAGGTCGGCTATATGTTGATTTTCATTTGTTAATAACATGTTTTATTCATCGTGGTTGAATTATTGTGCCAATCCCATCGATTACGAGGAATTGAGCCTATTACGGAGCTGCAACATCCTCTAAATCAATGCGACATAAGTGAAAAATAATTCGAAGGGTCTTATTTTTGGTTTGAAGAGACCTTCTTGGTTGAAGTGGAGGTGGTATAAGAACATCCTCCACTAAATTTCAATCCAATTTTAACTGAGACAGATGCCCCTTTACTTATCCACGTAAGGAAATTTTCATCAAGTCTTTCTCTTTGTTTAGTCATCCTCCCACCATGTCCGGACCCAATATGTCTTATAGTTTAGTTGAGCGTATGAGCCCATCTCCAGGTGGAATGGGGGTAATTCTTTTGGGGGAATTCCAGTAATGTCCATATTACCACCCCTTAGATTCATTGGACCTACACCATCCATACCTTTTTATTTCAGTTCCTCACTCTGGAAGATGTCATTTGTGTAATCATCTCCATCCATTAGTATACCTAGCATCCCTATGCCCATTTGATGCATGAGCATCGACTTCAAAGTCAAAACGCAAGCGTGGAGGAAAAGGAATGACATCTTAGCATGACAGAGTTTCAAATCAACATTTAACACATGAGTAAATCGGGTTGTTGAGATATTCTTGTAAACACCATTTTTAAATATGTTGTGTTGGTAAAGTCGTGAAGGACTGTAAGGGGTTGAAAATATGGAGTGTTGACTCTTATCTGGAAATAAATGTTAGTTATTGTAATAGGACAGAGTAGGAAACCACTAAGAGTTGAAAGGATAAGTTACAGACAAGATGACGAGAGCTCGTGGAGCCGATCCTTAGATAGTATATTGTTGCATTGTAATAGAAAAGAATGTATGAGTATTGTAAGGGATAGAGAGGTAGAGATCAGTAGAGAAAAATATAGTAGAAGAAATACTATGTAATTTGTTTTTCATGAATGAATAGAATAGACAGAATTGTCCCAAATCCTTGGATTGTGTTAATCGTAAACGTGTGATTGAATGAATGTTACATTCTTTATATGTTCTTTAGTTTATTTCATTCATGTATAATTGTTTGAGAGGTTAATTATATGAGTTCGTGAAGAGACTGGATGAGTTTCAGTTGTTTCTCTTCTGACACTCGTATGCAAGGTGTGCATATCAAACGCAAGGAGTGTGTCAATTGAGTCTCAAAGTGACTCATAGAAGTTCAGAGAAAACAAAGGGAACTTAGACCAAGTGCAAGGAGTGCTCAACGTCAAGGAGCACCCAAGTGTCGAAGAACTTGAGCAGAGGAATGACAGGAGGGTGAGAAGAATTTATTTTCAATAAATCCTTTTAACTGAGTTATCGAAATCCCAAGAATGCAAGGTGTGCATGGGAAATCAAAATCCTTTTAAGGAAAAATCTCAGAAGGAATAGAAATTTCACAAGTGTTAGCGAGATACAAGAGTCGTAATCGTAATATGAGCAAAGGTTCGAAACCTTTGAAGACCGATAAATATTCTAAGTCGGAAGAAGATCAGAAGCTCATGAGAGAGGAGCAACCATAGCCATTGGATTGTGCAGCAAAGGATCAAAATTTGTCTGATTTGAGCGAGGTGCACAAGCCTTATTGCTTTGCACAATCAGGAGAGAGAACTCGCCAAGGTTTTGAGAACTGAGGTTTCCGAAGCCTGAAGAGTCGGAAACCCAAAGTTGGATCTCAGTCATTCGATCACAGGAACAGATTTGAGTCGTCAGATTGTTTGGGTTAAACTTCAAGCATCGGATCGCGAGAGTGGATCTGAGATGTAAGATACTATGAGTCCTAGAGGAGGAAATTTTGAAACTTGAAACACCCGAAGCACGGAGAGCTAAGAGCCATCGATCTATAAGTGGACACTTGGAAGTATATCGCGAGCTCCGAGAAAAATTGTTGTGGAGTTTCAGTTGAGAATTGAGATTTCCGAAACCCAAAGACCCAAAGTGATTCAGAGATTTTGGATATAGGAGAGATGTGGCATAGATCCATGCACCTCAAGTAAAGTCTCGAAGTAATCCTCGATCATCAGATCAAGAGGACACTTGGAAATAATCTGCATACTTCGTGGAGAAATAAAAGTTGAGAGTTTAAAAGTCTAAAGTCCAGAGACGCAAACATATCGCAACCTTTGATTCAATAAGGACATGCGTCAGTGAATTCAAGCCTTCGGATAAAATCCAAACAAGAAAAGGTTTAAGTTTGAGAACTCCAGAGTCCAGAGTTTCGAAGTGATCAGGACCATTTATAGAGCGGGATAGGTGTTCATAGATCATCAACTCCGAGAGATTAGAGCATGGAAGATAGTTGGGTTTGAGATTTAAAAACCGCGAAGTCCAGAATCGCGAAGATATTGCAACTGTTGGTTTAGGAGAGACAAATCTGGTCAGTATATTTGAAAAGCGTATATCTAAAGAGTTAGTTCAGAAAGTATTGACAAGATTGCGAGATCGACAATCCCGTAGCATTGCAGGGACAAAAGTTGCGAGGCCTTTAAAACATTGAGTGTAGGCCGCAATCCATACCGTGGTTTTTCCAAGAGGACACGTGGAGGTTCAAGGAGAATTGCAGGTCAAAAAGTAGTTTGATCCCAAACCGCTATTGGCCACACCCTCAATTGCGTGGTCACAAGAAGGCACCACCCAAGGTCATATCAAGAGGGGGATTATCATACACAGAGCTAATGCTTAGTACTTTGAGTTTTCAGAGTAGTGTGAAAGGGAAGGTCATGGGTGCTATTAGAACTGCACCAAGAAGATGAAAGGGCCTGTGTTTAGATATAGAAGGAGACCAATAAGGCTTCAAAGAGTCATTCAAATCAAGAATCAGAGTTCCTTAACCAGGAGGTCATGTAGCCTTGCGGGCAAGTAGGGGGGATGCACCAGGTGCTATGAGAGTTGATATTGAGTTTGTTTGTAAACAGCAGGAAGAAGGATAAAAGAGGTAAATTGGTATCAATTATGGTATCAAGAATTTGATTTTTGTTTGTAGGTGATGCAGTGGAATCATGCCACCCAGAAGGTGTAGAGCGAATGCAGAAATGGAAGAAGAAATGAGGCGACTCTGAATGATATTGGATGCCATGGAAACAACATAGAGGAGAGCACCATATGTTGGAGATATCAGTGAAGCTGAGAGCGAAGAAGTATAGGCTGAAGAAAATGTAGCAGAGAATGTTGCACAAGATCGCTTAATAAAAAAATTTTCAAATATAGGAGCCAGAGAAAGAATAGAGGTACCAATTTATGAAGGCAATTTAGAAGTTGAAAAATTGTTAGATTGGGTACGTGCTATGGACAAGTACTTTGATTATGAAAATATCGAAGAAGACAAGATGGTGAAGCATGCAGTGACCAGACTAAAAGTTCATGCAACACTGTGGTGGGATGAACTGCAAGTTGAACGCAGGAGAAATGGTAAGAAGAAAATTAAGAACTAGGATAGGATGGTAGCCAAGATGAAAGCCAAATTTATCCTAAAGGATTACCAAATCAATCTGTTCATAAGATTGCAAAACCTGAAACAGAGAAGCTTATTAGTGAGGGAGTACACTGAGGAATTTTACAGACCGAACATCAGGGCTAGACAAAAAGAGAATGAAGATGAGAAAATAGCCAGATATATCAATGGGATGAGATATGAAATCCAAGAGGATATCAACATTATGTCTTCCAGTAAGGTCGATGATTCTTATCAAGCAACCTTGAAAAATGAAGATAAATTGGCTAGGAATCAAAGCCAACGAAGCAGAGGAGGAAATTGAAGCAGAGGTAAGGAAACCAACAAAGAGAATTTCTAGAAACCAAAGCATGAAGCTGACAAACAACATAGTCACCATGAGAAGGGTGGAATCTCTAAAGAAGGACAACATGGAGGGAGAAGTTCTTTTTCTAGAGGAAGAGGAAGAGCCAGAGGAGTAGTTAAATGTTATACCTGTGGAAAGAAAGGGCACAAGTCTTGGGAGTGTCTCGAGAGAAATAACAAAGGAGGAGGTGAAGCACACATTGCTAAAGCACAAAAGCATGTGGAAGAAAAAGCAACAAAAGGAGGTAAGAACCTCATGATGAGGAAGATTCTTCGTAAACCAGAGAGGGAGGTAGAGGAACCAATTCAGTGAACAAGTCTGTTCAAAACTGCTTGCAAGATGAAAGACAAAGTTTGCAAGGTGATCATAGATATTGGGAGCATTGACAATCTAGTATCCACATATATGGTGGAGAAACTGGAGCTGAAGAAAACTGCACATCCAAACCCATACAAGGTATCATGGTTGCAGAAAGGACATCAAGTAATGGTAAGTCAACAATGTCAAATTGAATTTAAAATAGGAGGTTATAGGGATGAAATATTGTGTGATGTAATTCCTATGGATGTTTGTCATATTTTATTGGGGAGACCATGGCAGTTTGACAGAAAATTTATTCATGATGGAAGAAAGAATACTTATACCCTAGAAAAGAATGGTAGGACACATATGTTGTTACCAATAGAAGACAAAGATCAAAAGAGGGAAGCTAGTTCAGGCATACTTCTCATGAGTGGGAAGGAACTCTAGAATGAAGTCAAGAAGGAGAAAGAAATGTAGTTTGTTGTAGTGAGGAAGCCTACAATTATCCTTACAAATACTTATGTAGAATATTTGCCTGAAGAAATCCAGGAACTGTTAGAAAAAATTGTTGACATAGTAGTGGATGTGTTACCTCACTCATTTCCACCCATTAGGAGTATAAGCCATCATATTGACCTTATTCCAGGGGCTAGTTTGCCAAACAAAGTAGCTTATAGGTTGACACCTAAAGAGAATGAGGAAGTCAAAAATCAAGTCCAGGAGTTATTGGATAAAGGTTTAGTCAGGGAAAGCCTAATCCCATGCAAAGTGCCAACTGTGTTAATTCCAAAGAAGGATGAAGGATGGAGAATGGATACTGATTCCCGAGCCATCAAAAAGATAACCATTAGGTATAGATTCCCTTTACTAAGGATGGATGATTCGATGGATTTTTTGAGTGGCGAAAGTTGTTTTTCCAAGATAGACTTGAAGAGTGGATATCATCAAATAAGAATGAGAGAGGGAGATGAAAGGAAAACAACATTCAAGAAAAATGAAGGATTGTTTGAATGGTTGGTCATGCCATTTGGGTTGAAAAATGCACCAAGAACATTTATGAGATTGATGAATGAAGTGTTGAAAGACTTCATAGGAAATTTTTTAATAGTATATCTTGATGACATACTAATATTCAGTAAGACAAAGAGAGAACACTTAAGTCATTTGACATAAGTGATGGAAAAGTTGTAGCAAGAAAGATTGTTGATAAATGTGAAGAAAAGTTCCTTTATGCAGACATAACTCATATACTTGGGTTTTGTAATCTATTCAAATGAATTGAAGATGGATCCGGAAAAAGTTAGAGCAGTCAGAGAATGGCCATTGCCAAGCAACATATTTGAGGTAAGAATTTTTCATGGGTTAACAGGATTTTATAGAAAGTTTATCAGAAATTTCAATGGTATATGTGCACCCATGTTGGACACTATGAAGAAGAAACACAAGTCCTTTAATTGGATAGAGGAAGATGAAAAAAGTTTCAAAGTGTTGAAGGAGAAGATCACAAAAGAACCAATTATGGTCTTGCCAGATTTTGGAAAAACATTTCAGGTGAGATGTGATGCAAGTGGATTAGCTATTGGAGCAGTCTTGATTCAGGATAATAGGCCAGTTGCTTATTTCAGTGAGAAGATGAATGACACCAAGAAGAAGTATTCCACATATGAAAAATAATTTTATGTAGTAATTCAAGCTTTGAAAAAGTTGAGACACTATCTAATTCCTAAATAATTTGTATTGTATAGTGATAACCAAGCTTTGCAGTTTATTACTAGGCAAGAAAGGTTGAATCAAAGACATGAAAAATGGGTAGAATTTATGCAAAATTTTACTTTTGTTATTAAACATATTGTTTGAACTACTAACAAAGTTGCAGATGATTTGATCAGGAGGAGTTTTATTGTACAGGAATTCCAAGTGGAGACCTTAGGGTTTGAACACCTCAAGGAGATGTATAAAGAAGATGCAGATTTTAAGGAATCTTATGAGGCATGCAATAATCCTTTGTTGGGAGACAGAAGCCCATGGAATGAATATTTGATCCAAGATGGATTACTGTTTAAAGGAATCCATTTATGCATACCAAAATGCTCAATGAGAGATAACCTGCTGAAAGAGAAACACAATGGAGGTTTAGCTAGACATTTTGGTCATGATAATGTTGATACTGAGAGGGGGGTGAATCAGTATCAAGTACAATTTAAAAACCTTTTTCAAATTATACTTAAACCATTCAATTATATCCAATGAGCAATGAAAAATAATATAAGAGTTACACCAATACACCACAATACACCATGCACAATATATGAGAAATAATCAATAGTTTTTGTTCAAGGGAAGTAATGACTTCCAAAGGTAGCTAAAGCTTCCAAATGTAAAGGGAGGGATAAACCTCCAAGAGGAAGATACAATCCTCCAATATCAAGAGAGATTTGAACTCTCTATCCTTTCCCCTTCCTTCCACCCAAGAATATATGAGAGATAATAAAACTTTATTCAATTATGGTCTGTTC
The DNA here is from genome assembly GCA_009831015.1 of Picea engelmannii. NCBI lineage: Eukaryota > Viridiplantae > Streptophyta > Pinopsida > Pinales > Pinaceae > Picea > Picea engelmannii. The sequence continues at coordinate 118,578 of ML788382.1, forward strand.
AGAAGACCCAACTTGTAAAGCATGCCCCGCGCTCAATATTTAACATCTGATTCTGAAACTCGCAAAAAAGAAACTACAGTCCGTACTCTTTCCAATGGAAGTCGTCCCACTTCATTTGGAGTCTGTATGAAAATGTTATGACGTTTTTACCCAGAACACCTGTTTATTGACTAGTTTCAGGACTGGTCACAAACCCTATATTCCACAGAGTGTATCTCCATAATTATAGTGAATCAAGAGCTGAAATTTTTACCAGAGGTACCTTGATATGTCTTCTCAATACCATATATATTTAACCATATGAATCGTTCTAGAAAAAAAGGTATAGAAAAAATGGTAAGATGACCTGAAAATAACATACCTTAGAACACATCACCAAAAGACTTCATCCTCCTTTGAAATCCGGCCTTCTTTTTCTTCTTCTTCCCTCTGAAATTCGACTTGTATAAAATGAATGTATAATGATGTTTATTTATACCATTTATGTCACTTCCTTTTAACATTAGGGCCGACCTGACACTTTCTTATTTTGAAATTCTTTTCTTTAATTATCTTCAGGGCCTACATGTACAATTCACTTTGTCATCTTCAAAAATTCATTTCTCCTCAACCATGAGGATC
>ML788382.1:130408-186773 GCA_009831015.1 Picea engelmannii
AAACTTTGGAAAAGCATAGTTATAACCCAATAATGAGGTAAATGTAATGATGTGGAGGTGATATGAAGGTGAAATGGAAGTAATTGTGAAGGTTTTAGTGAATTAATGGAGTGAAAATAAGGACCATTTTGAGACTCAACAATCACCAATATTCAATGTTGCAGGCCTATATCCTTACAAGAGAGATGAGGCAGGAGAATCATATGATCAGAAAGAAGTTCAGTGGGAAGAACAATTACCCACAACAAAAAAACCTCAGATGGAGAGAATCATTGAACGGAGAGATGGGGAGAAAACCAGGAGGAAGACATATCCTCAATATTTAGTGAAGTGGAAAGATGATCCAATGGAAGATGCAAGTTGGGTCACGAAACCTGATATTTTGAAGCATGGAAAAATAGTGCAGGAGCTCATGGACAGGAGTCCATGGAAATTTTAACGAGAGGAGTATGATGCAGGAGCATCACCTTCAAAGTCAAAACATAAGCGTGGAGGAAAAGGAATGACATATCATATCAGTATGACAGAGTTTCAAATGAACATTTAACTCAGGAGTAAATCGGGTTGTTGAGATATTTTTGTAAACAACATTTTTAAATATGCTGTGTTGGTAAAGTCATGAAGGACCGTAAGGGGTTGCAGATATGGAGTGTTGACTTTTATATGGAAATAACTATTAGTTATTGTAATAGGACAGAGTAGGCAACCACTAAGAGTTGATAGGATAGGTTACAAACAAGATGACGAGAGCTCGTGGAGCCGATCCTTAGATAGTCTATTGTTCCATTGTAATAGAAAATAACATATGAGTATTGTAATATATAGAGAGGTAGAGAACAATAGAGTAGAATAAATACTATGTAATATGTTTTTCATGAATGAATAGAACAGACAGAATTGTCCCAAATCCTTGGACTGTGTTCATCTTAAACGTGTGATTGAATGAATGTTACATTCTTTATATGTTCTTTAGTTTATTTCATTCATGTATAATTGTTCGAGAGGTTGATTATATGAGTTCGTGACGAGATTGGATGAGTTTCATTTGTTTCTCTTCTCACACTCGTTTGCAAGGTGTGCATCTCGAACACAAGGAGTGCATCGATTGGGTCTCAGAGTGAATCAAAGAAGTTCAAAGAAAACAAAGGGAACTTAGACCAGGTGCAAGGATATCTCAACGTCAAGGAGCACCCAAGTGTCGAAGAACTTGAGAAGAGGAATGCCAGGTGGGCGAGAAGAATTTCTTTTCGAGAAATCCTTCGAACTGAGTTATTGAAATCGTGAGAACGCAAAGTGTGTGTGGGAAATAGAAATCCTTTTAAGGACAAAGCTTAGAAGGAATATCATTTTCACAAGTGTTAGCGAGATCCAAGATTCAAGCTCGTAAGAGGATCAAAATTTTGAAACCTTTGAAGACTGATGAATATTCTAAGTCGGAAGAAGATCGGAAGCTCAGGAGAGAGGAGTGACCATAGTTGTTGGATCGCCCATCAAAGGATCAACAGTCATCTTATTTGAGCGAGGTGCAAGAGCCTTAGCGCTTCACACACTCGAGAGAGAGAACTCACCCAGGTTTTGAGAACTGAGGTTTTAGAAGCCCAAAGAGATGGAAACCGGAAGTTGGATCTCATTCGTTCGATCGTAGGAACAGATCTGAGTCATCAGATTGTTTGGGTTAAACTTTAAGCATCAGGTCACCATAGTGTATCTAAGCCATTAGATACCATGAGTCTGGGAGGAGGCAATTTTGAAACTTGAAACACCCGAAGCACAGAGATTCGAGAGTCGTTGATCTATAAGTGGACACTTGGCAGTAGATCACGAGATCCATCTAATATTGTTGTGGAGTTTCGATTGAGAATTGAGATTGCCAAAAACCAAAGACCTGAAGTGATTCAGAACCTTCGGATCTAGGAGAGACGTGGCATAGATCCGTGCACTACGGGTAAAGTCCCGAAGTAATCCTTCATCGTCATATCAAGAGGACATGCGATAGGAATCCACATACTTCGCGGAGAGAGAAAATTTGAGAGTTGAAAAATCCGAAGTCCAAAGACAGAAAGGGATCGAAGCCGTTGATCCAACAAGGAAACACATCAGTGAATTCGAGTCTTCAGATAAAATCCAAACAAGAAAAGGTTGAAGTTTGGGAACTCTAGAGTTTGGACTTCCAAAGTGATCAGGACCATTGATAGAGAGGGACAGGTGTCCGCAAATCATCAACTCCGAGAGATTAGAGAACGAAAGAGAGTGGGGTTTGATATTTCAAAAACCCGAAGATATCAAATTCGTTGGTTTAGGAGAGGCAGATCTGGTCTGTAGATTTGAAAAGTGTATATTTTAACCGTCAGTTCAGACAGTATCATCAATATTGTGAGATCGACGATCCTGTAGCATTGCAGGGACAGAAGTTGCGAGGACTTTAAAACATTGAGGGTGGGTCGCAATCCATACCGTGGTTTTGCCAAGAGGACATGTGGAGGTTCGAGGAGAATTGCGGGCCAAAAATTAGTTTGATCCCAAACCACTGTTGGTTGTGTTCGCAATCGGGTGGTCACAAGAAGGCACCGCCCAAGGTCATATCAAGAGGGGGCTTATCATAAAAAGAGGTAATGCTCAGTACTCTAAGTTTTCGCAGTAACACGAAAGGTAAGGTCGCAGGTGCTATCAAACCTGCACCAAGAAGCTGAAAGGGCCTGTGTTTAGATACAAAAGGAGACCAATAAGGTTTCATAGAGTCATTCGACTCAAGAATCAAAGATCCTTGACCGGGAGGTCATGTAGCCCTGTAGGGGAGTAGGGGGGTTGCATTACCATTCCTTCTATATCAATGCCCACTTTCATATTATTTTCCAGTGGGGGGACAAGCTTTGGTTTCAACATGGGAAGTTGAGATCCTTCCACCTCTTTCAATCCTATGAGTGACCTGGCATCATTAAGTACGGGTGTACGTTTTCATTGGAGTATGCCTAGTGGTTTTGGGGATGTCCTTAGTCAGCACTGGAGCAACATTACTTCTGGAGGTTTTCATTTTCCACGAGTCAACAAAAATTTCCCTAGGGGCACATCCCTTTGGGGAAAATTGAGTTTTCCCTTTGTCAGCACCTCTTTTGTTGGTCTTTTATTCCCCAGGCTAATTTTGGGAACATCTTTCCTGGAGGGTCCACATTTTCCCCTGGGGGAAATCCCCTTGGGGGAATTTTTGGTTCTGGGAGTATTCATGCTCCTAGAAGTGCCACCATCCCTTGGGAATTCACTCTCTAATGATCTCTACACCTTCCAGTAGTATAAATATAGGGGGCCCGCAAGGTCCATCTAGGACAACAAAGACTTCACCTCCCTCCCAGTCTTCATTTTCACCGTTTCCTTTCCTTTCCATGCTCGATTTACCCGATTTGTCATAGTTAAAAAATGACCTTATTTCCCATGAACCATCATGGATGAAAATGCCATCAAAGATACCATCATATATTCCAAAGTTCAACGAAAAGTTGGGAGAGGACCCCTCTACACACATCATGACTTACCACTTATGGTGTTCATCCAACCCATTGATGGATGATAGTGTGAGGCTGCATCTTTTCTAGATATCCCTGACTGGAGCTGCCGCAAAATGGTACATTGAACTAAAAGGAGTTTCTTTTAGAAGCTTCAATGACCTAGCTATGGCATTTTTAACACGCTACCAACTACTTGTTTGGTATGATATAGGAACAAATATCTTGACTTCCCTGTGTCAAAATAATTCCACTCACATATCTGATCATATACATGAGTGGTGTGAGAGGCGTAGGATGATTAAAACTTAGATTCTAGATAATCTCCTTACAGATTGGTTCACCAAGTCCCTGTTACCACCCATTTCCATGGATTTAGCTATGGTCGAGGCGACCACCGAGGAGTAAGAAATTTTACATGCCCAACATTTGGACTTGATTTATTCTCAATTGAGTACTCTAGTATATGACTTTATTCCAAATTCCCCTCACCTGACAACTGATCAACATCAACCCAACCCAAAAATCCATGTCAATGGTGTGGTTGGCTCTATTTCACATGCATCTATTAACCAGTTAGCTTATCAAATGGGTCAAATTTCCATTAAGTCACACCCTTTAGCTTCTGGCACTAATGCTCAAATTTCTACAGTCCCTTCTCAAACCTCTGAGGTGAATTCGATGCAGTCCACACAGCTAAAGAGTCCTCAACAACCTAAAGGTGAGAAAAAAAGGAACAAGAAGAAGAACTCCAATAATGAAAAAGGGATTGCCTCTACCCAAAATACCCAAGAGGGAGGTGTTATCTCCTTAAATAACACAGTCAGTTTTGTTGATTTAGGTGATAAGAAGTGATTGAAAAATGTAGTTCTAAATTTTTCAAGGTTCATTTTTGATAACCTTACGTTTGTAATAAATTTTCGAAAAGTTCACATTTGATTTTTATTTTAAAAAATTTCAAAACACACATTTAGGTGGCTAAGTGCCTCTCCAAAAATGCTTCGAAGCCACCGAAAACCTTAGCTTTCGGTGGCATAAAACTAAAATTTGTGGATATTTAGCCACCGAAAGCACAGGAGCTTGGAGACAGTCAACACATCTTTTCACACGTCAGAACCGTCGGGTTGATATGTTATGATTGCAATTAATCGTCGAAAAGACAGAAAGAAATTCGTTTGAAGACTTGGATCTTATCCCGACATGATACATCGAATCTTTTTAAACTTCTATTTCATTAAATAACGTGGTTGTGTACATTCCCATCATTCAATTTTACCAAATCATGATGACTTCAAATCTTTCACGTTCCTTGTAATCATGGTATTTCCTTAATGCATATCTCACATTTTTCATTTCTGACGTAGCTAAACCAAAGCTCCCTAATTTTGCGCTGTGTGTTTTCCCTCCAAGCCCAACTTTCCAATTGCATGTGTTCAAGAGCATTCCATCAAATGAAGAAGGGAGAACCAACTCTAAGAAATTAACTTGATGATATTCGCTACCTGGAATCACACCCATATGTGTGTCAACTTTTCAAGGACGCTGGTTGCTACAATTTTTGTGCAAAATTACAGAGATCTCACCAACAGGTGGCAGAAGCTTTTTCTTTGAATTTTGATGGAATAAAAGAATTTATTGGCCAAGATGAATTCCAAGTAGATGAGGCCCTCATAGCTAAAGTGGCATAACTTCCAAGGACTGGATAAAACTGGTTCAAAACCACTGTCATAAAAGATGTTGAATTTAGGTCATACCTAAAACCAGAACACAGATGTTTGGTATGGAAGAAAGACATTCCTATGTATTTTCTTGAAGAGAAATGGAAATATTTATTGAAAGCCATCTTTTTTTATATAACTTGTGAAGGTAGATACAATAGGGTTATGATATATCATTTTAAACTCATGAACCATTTCATCGGTAGAAGCCCACTCAATCTGCCTTATTACCCACATAAGCTTAACTAAGATGGCTCATCAGGTCAAGGCTAAGCCAAACAAGGTTGCAGGCAGGTTATCTCATCATGGTTTTATTAAACTCTTGGTTAATGAGTTGTTGTAGAGAAGGAGAAAGGAATGGAATTACTTCTTATTTTGGAATGATTTTCAAACTGATGTATAGCCAGAGGATAAGAAGAGTCCTTCTTCAAAGAAGTCTTCTACTCCCAGAAGTGGAAAGAGGAGGAGGAAATCCATCTCTCCATTTCTATTTGATCATCCCTCTCCATCTTATAAGCCTAAAAAAACTAAGAAGAAACTAAATTTTAGCAATGAGGTAGAGAAGGCAGAAGAACCCCCAATAGACAAGAGGATTCTTAATCTCCCCTATACAGACTCAGAGAAGGAAGAGCACCAGGTTGAAACATGGCATGAAGATCCAGCTACCATAGGGCATGAATATACAGTGTATGTAAATCCATTCACAATGAGGTACAAAGATCTTCCATCACCTACACCCAAAGAAGAACAAGAGTTGCAAGTTGTAGATGCTTCATCTAGAAAAAAAGTAAGGCAGAGCAAATCAAAGGGAATCAGGAAACTTAGAAAGAAGTTATCTCAGCAAGAAGTGCTAGAAAGGGTAATCAAAACTAGATGCGGAAATTTGTCAAAGAATTTTTCAGAAGTTAGTTCAGTCTTAGAAAAAATAGCACATGAAAGCATAAAGGAAAGAAAAAGAAGAAGAAGATTGTAAAAGACTACAACAGCTTATGGAGAGTAGCTATGCACTTGAAGAAAAAGGTCAGGGATTTAAGGTTCCAAACTATGTCTTCAAGACCCCTGTCTCAACCACATGCTACTCTTGAAACCCTAGCAGAGGTAGCCACTCATTACAATGATCCAGAGGCAACCAACAATCCCACAGTCGCTCCAGAACTTGAGTAAGGTGCAGAGGCTTCAGGAGATCAGCCCTAAGTTTTTAGAGTTAAGCCAAAAGGTATTATACAATTTTTTTTAACACAGAACTTTCGGTGGCTTGGGTGAACATTTCAACTATTCATTAGCCACCGAAAGAGGGGTTTTTGGTAGCTAACTGGCCCATGTTTTGTCTGTTATAGCCACCGAAATCACTGACAGGGCAGAGAGGTATTGTTTTTGCACAGATCCAAGTTTTTCTTATCCAAATGCCTCAAGAACAGTCTTAATCGATAGATAATGATTAAATACATCCTTATCAAGAGTCTGTTTTGATTTTGGAGATGCCCAACAAGGTGGAAAAGTTAAATCGGTTACCTATTTTCTGGGAAAACACTGTTTTGTTGTCAACAGATGGAAATTTCAAATTATCTTGTATCTCAAGAAGACCTATCAAATATTAGAAGGCTTATTACACCTGTCAAAGATGTTAAAGAACGTGAAGATCACTTGAGATAAGCGGTTGACCTAATATATAGGATTTCTGCCTATTTTCTTGGGTCAGTTGCTGACTGTCTATTTTTAGAAAGTTCGATCCAGTGTTTCAGGATCTGGATAATCTGATGTAAAGGCTATAAATCCACAAACTTTTTAAAAACAAGGGTTCGACTTTGAGTTCTAAACTATACTGCTATTGTGATTAAGACATTTTCTTTAATATATTCATCTTGCAAGCTTCTTTCATTTTTATTGTCAGACTTTCTTTCATCTTTGTTCTATGCTTATGAGTTGAAATTATTTCTTTATCTTTGTTTAATTGTCCTATGGTAACTTTCATCTTACCTTTGATTATTAAACAAGGATCATAAGCATTCATTGCTAGTTGTTGACCCATCATATATATTGTTTTATGTATGTTCTGGTTAATTGATTAGTTTCTTATCCATTTGATTCACAACCTATCTGATAATAGCTCTTGAAGGCCTTGTACTGTTTGAATATACCTAGACTGTCTTGAGGATACAATCCAGTGAGTTAGATAGTCATCTTGATCCAATCATTACCCATCATTGAGTGTGTGATATTTGATTGAGTCATCCATCTCGATCCATTTGATTAAAACATTACAAGATTAGTTAAGTTACCATGCATCTCTGAGATACAACCTAAGAGAGTTTCCTGGAGTGATAATAGGAGGCACTAAAGAAAAGAGGAAGAGTCGTTTTCCTTGCATGATTTGTGGAGACGACCATCCTACTCATCAATTCCCTAGGAAGGATGAGGTCCACAGATTGTTGGCATAAAAAATCCCCCCCTAACAACGTATTTTTCTAACCCATCATTCCACCCCTTAACCTCAAAATATGGTTGCCCCAAATGTTTCCCTCCACCGGGGGGCATCATGGGTACCCCTCAACATGAGGTGTCTCCATCGAATGTTGCTATTTTTGAGTTTGACCAAACGTTCAATTTTCAAATGTGAACCAAGAATTATGACATTCCCAATAATTCTCATGATGCATCAGAAGCAACATCTTCTTCCCAGCCTAATGGCCCTCTGTAGATAGAGAAGACATATTTTGATTCACCGCTTCAACCCCCCCCCCAAAGGAAATTCTTCAACACATGATGTATAATCCAAACACATGGGCCAACCACAACTACAATATTGTGGAAGACTTAGCTTAGGAAGCTTGTTCCATGTCTGCGCTTGAAGTTCTCCAAAGCTTCCCCACATAGCGGAAAGCCTTATTCTATGTTATAGGAGGGGTTGATCCCTTAGAGTTGCGTTTGATAACCTTTGAGACCAGTCAAGTTACTCATAGGCTCTCCCATCAAGTCACCTTTCATATCATAGTGTTATCACTGGGGAAAAACATCTACTGGAAAGTGGTGGATGAAGGAGCCTCAACTTGCATCATGTCCATTTCTTGTTGGAAGGACCTTAGTTTTCCTAAGATTGACCCATATACAACACTATTAAAAGGATTCAACATACACATGTTTCAGCCTCATGGAATAATCATCGTCTTACCCATTGATTTAGGTGGAAATATTGTCTCTATGGTAGTAGAGATCGTCGATATAATCTATTACTCAGGTGTACTTGATTCTACGATATGAATGTAGTTGTCTCATCGGTATTTAGGGTCCCATGCTTCCCTCACCAAGGGAAAATAGTCACAATCGACCATCTTGCATTCTGCACCCCAGACCTTGGATCCAATGCAAGGTCAAATGTACCCTTTTTCGGTGATACCATGCAGTTTTTTGTCAACATTGACATGGGGATTTTCAAAGATACTTATCTAATCATAATTTTTCCCCTTCCCCCACCATATCCCATAAACATGATTTCTTCATTTAACAATGGATACCTCGGGTCTCTTGATCCTTGGGTGTTAATTTTTCCTGAGAATGTTTATTCATACAGAGTATCCATGTCGCTCACCCCGATAGAGATTTCCTATCAGGTGATCAAGTCAACATCTATTGTCCTTGATTTGGATTACCCTCAATATGTGGAGTCTGATCAATATCCCAAGACCTCTTGGTCCATCCATCCTCTCCATTTTCCAAATAACTTCCTCAATATACAACTTACATCAGACTAAGCTATCATGGAGGTCATGGATTCCCCCGATATTCCATGAGAGTATTTGCATCACCAAACATATTTTCTCCTATATTTGGAATGGTTTGAGGAGGACATTCAAAATCATGTTTCCCCCGGTCATGTTCAATGGTCCCATTCTCCCATCATGATCCATGATGTATTATTGGAAGGGAAGTTGGAAAAAAAATTGAAAACAATACCCATTGACATTTCCCAGATGCTAAGTGTTGTGAAACGTGTCTTGATAGGTGTCGACTGTTCACCCCAAGAAATTGAAACATACACAACCCTATTCAAATAATTTTGTGACATTTTTTCTTGGTCGTATGAAGAAATGCCTAGCATTGACCCCAAAATTGTTGAGCATGAAATAAAAATGTATGATGAAGCCAAGTATGTCTAACAAAAGCTCCGACCAATCAACCTAAAGAAATCTATTTCCATCAAGACAAAGGTACAGAAAATTCTTCGTGCACAATTTATCTTTTGATTCCCTTAACCGAATGAGTTTCTAACACTATTTCGGTCACTAAGAAACATGGAACTATTAGGGTCAGTGTCGATTATAGGGATTTAAACAAGTCTTGTTGTAAGGATAATTATCCAACCCCATTCATTGACCATATTATCGATGAATGTGTTGGTTGCAAAATATTCTCATTCATGGATGGCTTCTCTGGCTATAATCAGATCTAGATAAAATTGGAATATCAACAGAAGACTGCCTTCATTTGTCCTTGGGGAACTTTTTCTTATCAAAATTTTCCATTTTGTCTTAAAAATGTTGAAGCCACTTTCCAGTGGGCCATGTCATGGCTCACTTAGATGATTTGGTTGTTGACTCACAACACCATGAGGGCCACCCTGGTCACTTGTGAGCCATTTTTATTTGATGTCGATACTATAACATTTGTTTGAATCCATATAAATGCATTTTTTGTGTGATGTCTGGGAGATTGCTGGGATTTATTGTGTCCAAATATGGGATCTTATTAGATCCCTTGAAGTTCGAGGCTATTGTCAAATTACCTCCTCCTCATACCATTCACCAACTCCAAAGTTTGCAAGGGAAGGCAAATGTTTTGCGTCGATTCATTGCAAGTTCCACCAAGATCACGAAAGTTTTTATGTGCGTGTTGAAGAAAGGTGTACCTTTCATGTGGGATGACCAATCCCAATGGTCCTTTGATTCCTTGAATAAGAACTTGGTGTCAACTCCCTTATTGATCCCTCCTAATTATAATCAACATTTATTGATCTATCTCACGGCCTCTGAATCCACCATTGGCATGGAACTTGTCCAAGAGGATAATACACAACGAGAGCACATCATTTAATATCTTCAAAAGGGAATTATAGGTCCCCACCTTCAATACTCTCATGTAGAGAAGTTGGCCTTGAAATCAGTTTACATTATCCAATGATTATGCCATTACATCCTCTTGCAAAATACCATTGTAGTTTCTGATGCCAACCCAATGCAGAACATTCTTAGCCATTAGATCATTGGGGGAAAGTACTCATAGTGGATTTTAATCCTCCAAGAGTTCAACTTGGAATTTGTTTCATCCAATTCTAAGAAATCATTGGCTTTCGTAGAGTTGATGTCTCAACATCCTTGGGCTGATGAGGAACTGATGTTTAACAACTCTTTCCTTGATGAGTTCTTGTTCCTTATTGAATCGTCATATCCTTGGTATGAATATGTATTGGTATAACTCCAAACCCAACGTTTTTGTCCTCAACTTTCCTATGATGAATGTTGATGCATATGACATTAGGTTAGACACTACCTTATTGTAGATAACACCTTGTATCGTCAGGGGGTTGATTTGATTCTACGTTGTTTCCTTATCCATGGGAAAGATGAAAGAGTTATGAATGACTGCCATGCGAGGGCATGTGGAGGTCATCTCTTTGGGTTGGCCACCACCCATAAGATATTGTGCGTTGGCTATTTATGGACCTTAATATTTAAATACTGTATGAATGCAGTAGAGAGATGTCATTCTTGTCAAATTTCCAGTTCTAAGATGCGTTATCATCCTACCTCCCTTCATCATGTGGTGACCGTTGACCCCTTTTCTAAGTGGGGCATTGATTTCATGACATGTAATCCTACCTCAGCCAATGGTCATAGCTACATCATCATGGTATTTGACTACTTCACTAAATGGGATGAGGCCATGCCTACCTTTTCCAACAATGGCACCACTACTACTCTTTTTTTATTCAATAATATAATTGCTAGGTTCAGTGTTACAAAGACCATAGTGACAGAACTTGGGTCCCATTTTCATAATAATATTATGACTGAATTAACTTCCAGATTGGGTTTTCTTCATGAGAGCTCAACACCCTATGACCCTCAAGCCAATGGCTAAGTAGAATCCATCAACTGTGTCCTCAAGAAAACGATCCAGAGGATGTTAGGGAAACACAAGACAAACTGACACCTTATGCTCTTTTCAAAATTATGGGCTTACCATACCTATGCTAAAAATTCCACTAGATTTACCCCTTTCCAACTTATTTATGGTATAGAGGAAGTATTACCTATTGAATGTGAAATCCCGCCTTTAAAAATTGTCATAGAAATGTTACCCAATACCTTTGTCAAGGAAGAGAGTCTCTTATACTTGGCCCAACTTGATGAACAACATCATGACGTTTCTTTGGCCAATGAAACACATAAGAGGTGTGTCAAAGATCAGTATGACAAGTAAGTTTGTCCTCATGTTTTTTCGGAGGGTGACTTGGTGTTGGTTTATGAACAGGACCATGACACCTTGGGAGCGGGTAAGTTTGAATCCCTTTGGCATGGTCCTTACATTGTTAAATGTATCTTGAATAAAGGGGAGTATGGGCTCATGGAATATTATGGGGATCCTCTTTTTGAGCCCCATAATGAGCTCTACCTAAAAATGTATTATGCTTGGGCCATTTGGCCACATGATGCTTTGTGCATAGGTGTGTTTTAGTTTGGATTTGGAGTGGTGTGTTTTTTATTTTATGAGAATGTTAATTGTATCGGTTATCTTCTTATGATGCTTTATGCTTGATTTATATATGTAATCATCATCCTCATTCTACGTGGGATACGCAAATGGTGCCAATGGTAGTACCTGGAACATTGCTTCTATCGCTTGGGTAATCTTCTTTCCCACTGACAAGCTTGTGAGTTCATGATGTGTCTACCTTGGGCCTGCAACCAATAATATTGTAGAATATAGTGTCATCATTGAACTATTTTCTGAAGCGCTCACCCTTGGAATTTGTCATCTAGTCATTATATTGGACTCTCAACTTGTGGTCTCACAGATGAATCACACATATAGTGTCAGATATCCTCAACTTTTGCGTAATTATTTGAGGGTGCGTCTTCTTGAACATTATTTTGAGCATATTGAATATTTCCACCTCCTAAGAATATCTATTGCATTGGTTGATTCATTGGCTAAATATGTGTTATATTGTCATTTGTCTCATTACAATTAAAATTTTAAGCATCCATGTACATACAACTAGGTCATAGTCACATTGTTTAGACAACCATAGGTTGCAGCCAAACAAAACATGTATGTGTGTGTGTGTGTGTGTCTATATATATATATATATATATATTATCAAAGTGATTCCAAAAAGTGGTGCATAAGAAAAATTGGGGCTCTACTAGCCTCTTGATACTTAAATGTGTCGACCGGATAATATATGTGTCTAGTATAAAAATTGGGTGCCATGGGCTACTCAAACCTGATGCTTATGGTGGAAAAACACTGTCCGAGCTCCCTTACAGAGAAGTTGGTGAAAAGGGTCGGACACACTCCTCGCATGTCGCCTAAGGTGTGGGGGAAAACCATGCTTTGTTGTACAAGGGAATCCCATTATTATCCCCTCCAAATTATGTCAGACACAATGCATTTCTTCACTGCTACCACCTCCTTCCCCTCCTAACGACTCTTTCTAACTGTTATGATGACAATATAGACCCAAACCTTCCAGACACTCCCATCCTATATCCACAAAACATGAAACTGTGTCAGTATGTACCCACCAAAAAAATCATATATGCCAAAATACCAAAAAAATGGAAATATGACAAAACTAAAAAATGCTCACCCGTGGGGCCCCATGCATGGCTTGGGGGAAGTGGAAGCTCTGATATATGGGAAGTCCTCGGTGCTCACAATCTGGTGCTGCCACTATATGGCAAAGAAAAACCCACAATTATCATGATGTTATACCCTTGTAGCCTTGTCATATACTTGTCCCAAAACACCATCTGTGGGTTTGAAGGAATTGGATGAACCAACACTATCTGAGGTGCCAACTGGGGCACTCTGTCTAGGATAATCATCACGAGAAAGGAGTCATACCCAAACTTCATTTTTTTACCCTGCTTGCAACGAGTCAGTTGGTTTTTCATGTTAGCAAGGACTCCCTTGCACCAGTTGAAGATTGTAGGATATAGACAAATTAGAGCTACATGTATGTTGGAATTGGAAGCCAATGAGGAGTTGTAGATCCTTAAGCCTGGGTAATGCAGAAGAGAATGGTATTCAGTGGAAGATCCATAATATCCTTTATGGGGATCTGGTTGCTCATCTTCCGAGCACTAACCCGATAGTATTTTTCGATGTAACTCATGATCAAACAATCATCTCCTCCTGGTGCGTAACCCAGTCGCCACAATACACCTCATCGGGATAACCCAGTGAAAAATTGTATGGCATATATGTCTAGTTGTAAGAATTTTCCTTAGATCATGAAGCAATCATGGTCAGGTTCCCAGTATTGGACCAATTGGTCCAATAACAAATGAAGGGAAGCCAACATTGGGCAGCGAAAGAACTTTAGGAACCCACACTCCCAGAGAGTGGCCAAGGTCATATTCTCCCCTTGTGTGGCATAATCATATACTTCGTGCTTCCTTTATTTCCATTCAATCTTTTTTTCCTCATTGTATGCATCCATAAAACAAGGAAAAGAGAGACCCATCAGTAAAATTTCCCTCAAAACAAATCTTTCTCATTAAAACCTCATCCATGGGCACTCGACCGATGACCCAAGGAATTTTTCTTAGCCGTGTTGGAATCCCTAAGGGAGAAACATAGGGCCCCGTATGACAACCACATATTTTCACACGAGGCCCCGCATGATTATGCCAAGGTGGTATGTGTGGCCTCCTTGAGATTAGCTCGACCAACTACCCCGCAGACTTACGAACCGCATGTTTTCCTCTAAAAACCCGAAATATCGAAACAAGGAAATGTGCAGGGTCTCTCTAGTACTCACCTATATCACACTTGTTGAAGGGTTGAAGGAAATATTCACACCAAGCTCCACAAACCTGTTCTTGGATGAGGGATTCTCCACACTCCTCTCTTGCAAAGTGAAGAATGAGTTTTCTCCAAGGTGAGTTTTCCTTTTATACCTTTTTTTTGGACAACAAAAAATTCATTTTTCACCATGAGACACAAATAGTGGGTTTTTATTTTTATATCAACTCATTTTATTTTTATGTCATTTTTTACTTTAATTGACCTTGGAGTCTAGGTTACATGTGATTAATAGGGTTCCAGGGAATTTTGTATGAAGATGGTGACATCCACTACACCTTAGGTATACATTACTACACTGGCATATAGGGATAGGTTTTTCTCAGCATATTCCACTTTTCATCATATTGGAATTATGCCCTAGGTTCGAAACCATCTGATTGCAACCTTAGCCACTCCTTTTGCATGTCGTAACTAGTTCGGTAGTGCCTACCCTATATGGGTGCCCTAGTTAGCACCTGAATTTCCGTTTGGTTCCCACACTTATTTTTCCCCTAGGCCCGGGATCCCTCCTTTATCCCTGCCATGAATTGAAGATTGAGCCTCATTCTCCTCTCTTCATCTATATTCTAGCCACATCCAATGGGGGTTCCCGTTTTTTTTTTTTTATGTTTCTTAGTTGTCTCCTGTGCATTTGTTTCTCACGTCATGCCTCCCATCGTTGCTATTTTGTTTACCCATATCCCACTTATCGTTATGTATTATCCTTGACCATTTTCATCTTACATTATTTGGCCTTTGTTTTTCACTCACCTACCCAAGGAGAGAACATCTTCTAAGAGTGGATCTCACTTTCCCACTACTAAATATGGCCAAATTTTCCATTCTTTTTCATTTCTATTGCAACACTTGTTCGTTGCACTTGCCACAAACTTGAGTTTTATTTTTTGTGGATCTTTTTTTGTCGATATATTGACAAAGAAACTCATCGTGGAAATATCAATGAAAATGGTTGCCACGTGTCATTCATTTTTGTTCCTGAATAATTTTATTTATTTTTACTGCAATATGTCGTTTTATCGACGATTTTTTCTGTATTATACATCTATATTGCGGCAAACATCCATCGCTATAGAGACACCAACACGTCACAAAACACAAATGAAAAGTATTTCTTGCTAGGAAAACGATATGTTTGGGATGAATAAATGTCCATATTACGACACAATGTGGTGATATAATGACAAACATCTATGTCTATAGTGACATAAGTACGTGGAAAAAAACAAATGATAAAAATTTGTTGCAACAATAATGTTGTATTTGTGATGCGTTTTCGTCACTATAGCGACGAGGACTGTAGGTTTCTAAAAAAATAAATAAATTGTGCGATGAGGATTGTAGGCTTATGAAATGGAATTAAATTGGGATGAGGTAGCCATGGCCCTTCTTAAGATGGAAAATGACACGGTCTTGATGGTTTTCCATGCAAATTGTACAACTCTCCTCGATATTTCATTAGCCCTAATCTTCTTTGTGTCTATAAGGAAGGTCTAAGATAGTGCTCCCTAGGGGGGGAATTAACTAGGATCTTATTTGATTTATCTCAAAGTTTTGGGATCTTGGGATAATCAATAATTAGTGGAATATTACTCTACTCAATGCTTCCTACAAGATATTTTCCAAATCCCTTGTGTTTCAGTTGAGGTTCATTCTTCATAAGATCATTTTCATTAGCAAAATTTGGTGTTCATCCAGGGGTGATCATATATTCTTGATATTGATGTTATTTGGATACATAGGTACAAAAAAAGGACTGAAGGAGTTGAGAATGATTTGTTGCCATTGAATTTGGTAGCACCACACCTATTATTACAATCTCTGCATTGGAAGTAGAAAAACATCACTACAACATATGAAAACAATCAAAATCCTTCATCGAGGAACACAAAATGAAGCTAGCTTTTCTAAAAAAAAAAAAAAAAAATTAGAATCAAAATTTCCATCTCAATACACAAATTTCCTAAGCCATTGGACAACACCGCATTTAATCTCAAATGTCAAAATTCCATGTTTATAAATACTATGTAGAGAACATATAATGGACCACTAGCAATATTGGAAGCCTTTTAAATGCAAATAATTCTATAGTTTTGCGATGATAGACTAATGAGCCATAATGAAAAGGATAAATAGGATAGATCTTTACCAGATTGTTGATTCAATCCATCTATGAAACTGAGATTTCCTTTTGTCAAGATAACAAGAAGATATCATATTGGAACTTCTGGATGGCTCTGCAAATACTTTTTTCTTCTTGTGAAGCATGAAATCTTCTTTGTCCAAAAAAATATGAAGCATGTTTTACATGCATGAGTATATTAGCAAGAAATTTGACCAAATATTTAATACATCTTTCTTGGGTTTGTCTAATGCCAACTCAAGATAAAAACAATTTCTCTTTAATAAATGTATTTGGTGGCATCAAGTTCACTTTGCAAACCTTAGATGTGTCACATGATATTTTATGCTCAAGCCCATTCACTATTCCAACATTCTTCATCTCCTTAGGAATCATAATGACTTCCTTTCCACTAGAATATTTGGGAATGTTTCTGAAAGACACCATTATCTATTGTGAGTCTACTCTAAAAAAAAACAAGTAGCAGATATGAAGTAAACTTCAATAGAAACTAATTTTATAAATATAGAAAGAGACACAACACCTTGAAAGGAAGAATTGGTGCCTTTTATTCATGTAATTATCTGTTGCAAGAAATTTATTATACAAATAAATTGAAAAGGTTGGTTCCAGTGCATTATAAATAACTTCAAGATTTTTGAGCCCTTCCATTAGTTGAATTTTCAAGTGATGAGGATTATATGATTGCAAAGAAATAAAATAATAGTTAATAGCTTAAATGACACAAGTAAAAACATGCATGCCACTCTCAGAAAGCTATTGGATAAAAAAGAAGAGATCTATTGTGAGTCTACTCTAAAAAAAAACAAGTAGCAGATATGAAGTAAACTTCAATAGAAACTAGTTTTATAAATATAGAAAGAGACACAACACCTTGAAAGGAAGAATTGGTGCCTTTTATTCATGTAATTATCTGTTGCAAGAAATTTATTATACAAATAAATTGAAAAGGTTGGTTCCAGTGCATTATAAATAACTTCAAGATTTTTGAGCCCTTCCATTAGTTGAATTTTCAAGTGATGAGGATTATATGATTGCAAAGAAATAAAATAATATTTAATAGCTTAAATGACACAAGTAAAAACATGCATGCCACTCTCAGAAAGCTATTGGATAAAAAAGAAGAGAGTTCCACTAAAAGTTAGCAATCTTGACTTTAATATTGTAGACTAGTTAAAAAAATGTACAAATTCAAATCAATAAATGTTTTCACCATGCAGTAACATGCAAGCATTCACATGGTAAATTTAATCAATAAACCTTGAAGGTGATCTTGATCTCTCATACAATTCTAACTTGAAAAATTGGTTTGCCATATCATCCGATGCAATTATTTGTAGCTGCAACCAAAATACTTAATTTAGTAATGGGAACACTTCAACTTCTGACAAGGTTTAACATTAATAATCATACCAAACAATATGTTATCCCAACTACACCTGCTTTACAAGTTTGAAAATCAATATGTCCAAAGTAAAAAACATATATGACTATGTTGCAATGATTACTCGACATTCATCCTCAAACTTGGCATTGTTAGCTGATCCATCAAGAAAACTGTATAATTCACTCATGAATCTGGATTTCACATATGTCAGCATTCCTTATACTGAGTTTTTTTCAAACTTAAAAAATAAAAAATAAAAATACAAGACTAAACCATGGGTGTAGATAAGATACAAGTTTTTGAGGCATGTAATTGACTTTGAAAAGGCCTATGATTGGGTTGAGTGGCCCTTCATTGTGGCCATGGTAAAGACCTTTGTTTTATTCCAACAATAATCAATAGTGTAGACACCCTCTTTAAAAAAATTCATCATGTTTATCTATAAATAGGTTCAAGTATGAGGATATAGGTTTGTTTTGATCCACTAGTCAACACAGATGTCTATTAGCTCCAACACTCCATGTTATGTCCACTGAATCTCTTTTTATCTTATTAAATATCAAGTGACTCTAGACCACATTTGGGGAATTCCTCTTTTCAGGTATGAAGGGCCTACTTATCAATGGCCACTTTGTGGACAACTCTTTCTTGACCACTATCGAGGACTAGTAATCATGATAAAATGCAATGGATTGCCTTGATTTGTTTTTTGTTTCTTCCAAATCTAGCATCTAGTGGGCCAAAACTCAGTATTGCATCACACCAATATTCGATCACTATGCCTGTATGGTTGATCTTCTTGGCCATGTTGGGTTTCTTGATGAGGAAAAGTAATTTATTAAACACATGCCAATTGAACCTGATGTTGTTGTGTGTAGTGTCTTTCTTGGTGTTTGTAGAATACATGGAGATGTATAACTTGGTAAACATGTTACAGAACTACTTGTTTTGTTCGAACCAAACAATGTTGCAACAAATCTGACACTTTAAAATATTTATGGAACAGAAAGTAGTTGGGATGATGTAGCAAAGGTGAGATTAATAATGAAATAAAAGGGGATAGAAAATATACCTAAATTCATTTGGATTGAGGTCAAGAATAGGGTGCATGCATTTCTTGTAGGAGACAACACACCCACAGACATAGCATAGATACAAAACTGGGAGATTGGATTAGGAAAATGGAGGAAGGCTACATGCCTCATACAAATTATGTGTTGCATGATGTAGAACAAAGAGAAAAAATAACATATTCTTTTATACTAAAGTATAAGCTGGCTATTTCTATCAGTCTTATTAGTTCATTATCCAGACCTCTTTGGATTATGAAATTTATCTCCAAAAGTGATTCATTGAGACATCATTGTGAGGGATGCAGTTTGCTTCCATCATATTATCAAAGTGATTTGTACTTGTAAGGGTTATTGATGAAGTTTGAAGAAAAGATAGTTTTTTCATGCAACCTATCATTTGTGATGGCCTTGATCTAGTATATACAACAACTTTTCATTAGTCACCCATTCTATGCATTTTGAGTCACTTTTTAGGTTGCCTAATTCTATAATTGACTCATTCATAACAAATAGATATTTTACTAGTTAAAAAATATGTGAAAAGGAGGTTATATTTGACCTTTCAATTTCTATGGGTTACACACATAAAGTGTCTGAAATCTTAAGCATTATTCATAACTTTAAGTTGTATGCAATAATCAAATTACTTTGTTTTGGAAAAGAAGAGTATAATTTGTCCATGGTTAGCTCAATGCTTTCCCTAATTTAACTTATTAAACATATCAACTAAATTTATATGGATGAAACTTTGAAGTGTTTTTTTGGGATGTATATTAGAGGTGGATTTACATTTGAGGAATTGACACTAACGAGGAAGGAAAGGTGTAACTAGGACCGATTTCTCTCATTTATATGAGGGGTATAAAGTGCTTCACACCCAGGCTATCTCTATGGATGTTTGTTGTTGTATGTCATGATTCAGTTTGATTAAGCTATCTGGGTTATGCACTTATGTTTAATTTTTAATTATGATATGTTGGTTATGGGTTAAGTCTATGTCACATATTTAGTGTTTAAATTTTTGAAAGAATATATTTTTTATTGATAATCTAACCTGTTGTTTCAACCCTATTGTTTCTAACACCATGTTTTCAACTTGCAAAAGACTCATTCCATGGCTTATTACAAATTTAATTTAAATCCACTCTAATACACATCAGAGTTGATGCATTTTCATTTTGCATGCCCCATATTTCAAGAATGGGTAATCTCAAAGTAATATTAGCTTTTGGTACAAGGGAATTGCATTTAGAATTTTCTATCTTATGTTCTTCAAAGTTTAGCTCAATTAATATTTGAGATTTTTTGAAGTTGTACCAGATGTGTTTTGTAGTCAATACAAAGATTTTATAGATACTCGTAGCCTTATTATGCATGCACACAATGCCCCAAATCCCAGGTTGTGATTAGAACACTTGGGATTGTATAAAGCACTATTGGTTTTGATGGGATGGAGATATGCCTCTCCATGGACATATAATGAAAAATCATATCATTCACTCCAACACCTGAGAAAAAAGACTTAGACCACTAGTTAGGCTAACTGGAGAATATCTGTAGTAAATTATTAGGTTGAGACTTCATTAACTGTAAATATTAGTTGGAAGAATGCAGTCAGTTTTAGACCAAGAACAATATGTTTATTATTGCAAAGGAAATGCATTATGAGGTGATTAAATTCTTGGTATGCATGGGAAAATATCTAAGTGACTTGTATGGATATGTCATAGTTTTACTTCATAGCATAGTCATGTGATTTACTCCATAACACAGTCATGTTAGTTTCTCATCTGGGTGATTTTTCCAAATAATTTGAGGTTGGATGAGAAATATGTCATGATTGAAGATGGTAGAACGTGCTTGATGAGAACTGCAACTAAATTGGACCAAGTGTACGATTCTTTCAATGCAATGGTAACATTGTAGAAGGGGTTATACTTTGAAGGATGAGTGTAACACTAGGGATTGATTTTGTGTAATTACTTGATAATATACTATATTCATCCCTTGCAATTAAGAAACCTATTTAATAGCAACTAAAAGTATGTTTAAGAAGTTACTCTCTCTTGAAGGTCCATCAATTTTTTGAAAATTTTGTAATGGTAGTTTCCATTGCTTTAGATTCTCTACAAAATAAGAAGTCCTTGCAATGGATTTTACAATTGTCCCATTGACTATCCACTTTGCATCACTAGTGTGCTAGCCTTCTAATTAATGTGGGATGCCCTTATTAACCCATTTTGTTTAGTTTAATAATGTAAATATGGGTTGTCAACCCTTCAATAGCCTATGGTTTCCTCAAGGTTGGTTCAAAAATGCAAAATATAAGACAAACGAACCCACAAAGTAGTAGTAAATTCATTAAACGTGCAAGCATTGCAATAGTCCCACTTTACCAAAAATTCATTTAAGTTGGATGTATTTTTGTTGGAAATGAATCTGATGTGTTATGATGACTATCCAAAATACAACCTAGTGTAAATACTACATGTCCATTGTCATTGACCCTAGTTTTATTGAGGACTCTCAAAATTCTCCCAAAGGAGAAGAATGATGCCAAAGCCATGTGAAATCTAAATTCAACTCTTATTCGTTAACTAGCTACAAGCCAACATGGAAACAATTTCTAAAACTATTCGATAATAATATATTGCAGTTTATTTGGAAACAAACCAACATATAGACCAAATACAAGATATTCCTAAAAATATTTGTCAATGTTGCAAATTATTTAGCACCCCCTCTATTGAAAAGATTTAACACCTCTTAAACATTGTGATAAGCACACTTTAAGGGGGTTTTGATCATTGTCTCCTTTCACTGTATTTTCAGAAAGGAGATCATTACCTACAATAGAAGGAATACTCTATAAGAGTCTATAATTGATTGTGAGGACTTTCCGAAGGAAATTTCAAGTAATGAAATTTGGTCTAAATGCTACTTTTGAACCATTTGAAGATGATCACAGCTTCAAATGATGACATGGAGAAAGAAATGCAATGGATGGGAACTGCAAAACATATAGCAAACATACCTTGCGATAGAAATAATTGAAAATCAAAACCTTTATTTAGGGAAATTGATCATTCTCTACATGATATTTCCACAAACCATCTAACAACTCCTTTATCCCTCTTTTTTATGTGCAACTGTAAAATAGGCACCCAATTATCAATTACTAATAGAATAAAACCAATGGGCTAACTAGAGTATAAAAAATACGTCAAAATTGTTACCTTATCAATGTCCTTTCTCCAGGTCCATTAACCCATAAAGCTTGATAATATTTTTCCACTAGTTGCATTTCCATCACCAAGCCCTGCAAAAATCATCAAAGACAAATTTTTTATATGAGTAAATAATATATAAGAAAACAAACAGGCATTTAAACATGTAAAATACTCTAGAAATATTAAAGTGGAATACCTTAATTAACTTCTTTTTGTTTCAAGAATAGGTGATTCTCTACTGAATAGGGCCAACCACGTAAAGGTGGAATCTCATATGGCCCCTCCCCCCCTCACATCGCTCTCAATTCCCCATACCCAATAAATGATTTCTTTTACATAGAAAACATATAAAAATTCATGCATAAGTAGGCAAGTCATCAAAACATATAAACACATAAACATTCATGCATAAGGAGGTAAGTCATATAAACATTCATTCATATTAATAACAATATTCATCAAAATACAAATCATAAATTTATACAATCAACCTTTTTTTTGTTTTTGGTTTTTTTCTCATAAAACCCACGAGTGGGATATCATCATACTCATCTAGCAATGTATTTATTGTGCCCTATCCTTGTGTTGATTGTGTTTCCATTCCCTCACATACCATACTTCTGGTATGTCGATGAGCATGGTGTGGAGACAACTGCAAATGGGCATCAACTACAACAACGAAAATGATCATATTGTATGCTAAAATATTATTGAAATAACTATTTCATTATTTCAAATAACATTACAATATTTCTCTTTACGTGTCTATCTAGACATGACAACTGGTGTGTTCATTGCTTGCATCATTTGTTCCTCTTGCAGTTCACCCTCATGAGCTACATGTTCTTCCATTGAAAGAAGAAACTTTTTAAGTACATGTCAACAAATAAATATCTATAATCATAATAGATACTTCTATTTCTAAAGCAAACATACCCGAATGGCTAGTCAGCTCCCCAATATCATGCAATAGGCACTCCCCACTATCAACTGGAAGTTTTTGAGTACTGCTACCCTCATTTCTTCAATTGCACTCTCACTTAAAAAAAACATAAACATTTAGTTATTGGTGATATAATCAATTGACATGAATATATTTTACAAGTATACTACAATGATGGCCTTATTGATTTTATTTACCTGCATTTGCATCATTGGGGAGATTGGCGTTTGCCCCAAGATTTTTTGATATTCAACCACACTTTGAAAACCAAACTTGAAACCAAGATTTAGGTCTTCCTCGATGGTAGCGGATTTGAATGTATTTCCCTACAATGCATAACATCATTAAAATTTCTTGTAATAAAACAATTATTTGTTCGCTATTGTTAAATAAATATTATGCACAATTAATCATTCAAGTCTTACGATTCATGGTCTTAGTTTTCTGTAGCCACCTTGGCCCAGTTTGTGTTTCCCATGCTTTTCCACTCTAGCCTTTTTTTTCTTTGGATGTGTCGGGCAACCTATGAAAATTTTGAAATATGTTAGATTTCACAATTGTTATTTAAAACAAACAAACAAAAAAATTGATCATATTTCACTAAAAATATGATATGTGTCGTACCTTGCTTTACTAGGTTGCGGTTATTTTCCTTGTATTTTTTACAAATTATCCTTTGCATCCTCTATCAGTGCCTTCCACTCTTGGACTGAAACCATGGGAGGGCGCTCATACTTGAGGTTTTCTTCCAATATTTTCCTATATTGGGCCCTGGTATATTTCAAACTCTCACTAACTAACTGGGTGACCACTTTTTTGTTGAATGTATTTCCAAACAAGTTTATCACATGGCTTATCAATTCATCTTTCAAATTTCTATCTTTGCTATTCCACCTTGTGCGAATCGTGGGGCCGAAAAGATCCAATTTCTTGTCATTCAAGTTCCTATAGAATACATTATTTCCTCCAAAAATGTTATGATCATT
Source organism: Picea engelmannii (assembly GCA_009831015.1). Lineage (NCBI taxonomy): Eukaryota > Viridiplantae > Streptophyta > Pinopsida > Pinales > Pinaceae > Picea > Picea engelmannii. The sequence continues at coordinate 154,476 of ML788382.1, forward strand.
AATTTAAAATAATTTTGACATATGTGCATTTCAATTACATGATTAAAATCAATCAATTAATTAATAAATACCTGCAATATTTTTTATCTTTATTGGAACACATGTGTCATCCACCAGAAAGGTGAGATCTGGTGTTCTTATGCTTTTTCACCCCTACTGCTCCAGGATAATCCTCCTCGCAATCGACACTAAGTTTGAATCTACAACGTCATGTGGAGTCCCAATGTCTGTATGGCCCTACTCGGGCATCTATGCTTCTCAAAATCAATATCCTCATCAATTGATTCGAGGCCAACCTTAGGAGAGTAAAAAAGCCTCACTAGTATGATATGCCAATGTTGTGGCCGCACTGGAGTATCAATGCTACCAATAACAGTCTATGTAGGTTGTCCACTCTCGTGTTTTAAAAACTCATACAAAACGAATACTTGAATTTATCAAATCATATATAAAATATAAAACTAAAAATCATAAATGAATATATCTCATAGTTGATAAAATTATGTAAAGATGCCACTTACCCCATATGAATGTATTTGAGATTTCAACTCATTAATTCTTGCGCTAATCTCCTCTGTCATGGGTCTTCTGCTAATCAAACTAGGTAATTCTATGTTTTCCCTTTTCAGGGCCTTCCAAGCAGTTTCCATTGGGTTTGTCAAATAAAATATTTCTTCCTCAAACACCTCATCATCCACATCAAGTGTGGACTACAAACATCAAACAATAAAATTAAGGAAATTAATTTTAACATTAAAGAAATTTAGGTATTGTAATCAAATTTAGTTACTATTATACACTAACACTTACCTGATTTGGAACATGATATGGAATTGAGGGTGACTTCCCACCGTCACCATGGACTGATCTTCCTTAGGTGACTTCCCACGGTCGCCCTGCCACAATACATTAATCAATAAAACTAATGAAATTGATTTTAACATTAAATAAATTTAGTTATTGTAATCAAATTTAGTTACTATTACACTATCACTTACCTGATGCGGCATTGTGGGTGACTTCCCATGGTCACCCTGGACTAATCTACCCTTAGGTGACTTCCCATGGTCACCCTACCACAATAGGTTAATCAATAAAAATAATGAAATTAATTTTAATATTAAATAAATTTAGTTATTGTAATCATATTTAGTTACTATTAGCATTTACCTGATGTGGCACAATGGGTGAATTTCCACGATCACCCTAGATGGATATAGGTGCAGGTGAATTTCCACGGTCACCCTAACATAATAAATCAATCAATAAAATTTATGAAAATAATTGTAACATTAAAAAACATTATATATTGTAATCATATTTACGTTTACCTCAGACACAGAATCCACATGCTTTGTTGTACATTGAGGACCATCCCCCTACCACAATATAATAAGCATGTTATCATAGGTAAATATTGAGCTCATAAGCATGGAAAAGATCAAATGTTAAAAACTATTATATAATATAAAAAAATGTTGCTATTACATAGATGCTTACTCGATCGGAGATGCCTCCACTGGTTCGTGGCTTCTAGCCACGATCACCCTACCACAACACAAGAAGAAATACATATTCAAATTTAAAACTATAGAATTAAACATGTTTAAGAAATGTCATCAATGAAAAAAACTTTAGTGAATTACTATTACGCTGATGTTTACCTCATGCCCATATGCTAGAAGTTGTGTCGTATGATGATTGCCCCCCTACCATAGTATAATAAACATGATATCATCTTGAAATATTAACCTCATAAGCATGGAAAAGTTTGAATATTAACAACTATTATATAATAATAATAAAATTGTTATTACATTGAAGTTTACCTGATCGAAGCTTCTTCCAGGTCGTGCAGGCTTCTGGGCATGATCACTCTGCCATAATACAAGAAGAAAGAAAATTAATGCAAATGGTTCAGTTAAATGGTATATACTATAATTAATGAAAAAAATAAATAATAAGAGTGATTGATCAAAGGTTGATTTAAATGGTATATAATATATTTACTCCCATAGTAGCATCCCCTCCTTTTTGTTTCAAATTGTAATCGATCAACAACTCTTCACTTGCAACTATTGATTTTTTTGCACATGCGAATATACTTTTTACTTCAAGCCCGTCAAATATGCAATTTGGTTGCTTAGTTGTTGTCCTTGGTCGTCTACTATTTATAAAGCCTGCAATGTTTCTGGAAGCTTTTGTCCTTCCATCAATATACATAGTCGCCCCTTTGTTTTGATTGATGTCTACTAGTTGTATGTAATTTGCAGCAACTCTGTATCTCAACATACTTCACGTATATCATACCAACATCAACCAATGATTGTGTTTGTAGCATGGTCCAACATATACTCCATCAATTCAGTTATAGTTCCATATTTGACCTTTATGCCATCCATGGAAAATATCCCCAATCCATGTAAGGACAATGAAGCAATGCAATATATCCTCCCATTGATGAAGAAATGTGTGTCCAATTGAGGTAGCTCCTTAGGTACCCATCGTTGCACTAGATGTATATACCTCAAGGGAAACTCAATGTAACCTATGCTCTCATCATCATAATCACATGACCCTCCTTCGACAATAAAAAATTTCATCCATCTATGAAATCTTCTCCTTACCTTTTCAGCTCTAGTTGATCTAGAACTATCAGATATAGTACAATACATCTCACTTTCAACCTCTCCTAGTATATCTTGATCCTCAATCAAGGAAGATAGATCCGATAGGTACCTATTTGGTGGTACCTACACTCAATAAAATGAGAAGATAAGTTAGCATGCTAAGTATTTTGGAAGAGATGACAATTGTTTACTTGAACGTCATGAAATGTGAACTGCTTTCAACAAAATTGGTTTAATTGCATACGTAATAAATTAAATAAGAGCATGAAATAAATCATGGTGTATATAAATTTTATGCAGCCTACTATTGATGTTTAGATTTACACTTAATACTTGCCTCCAAGCCCACCAATTTTTCTGTTGGAGGCTTCTTCTTCAACCAACTTTTCGAGTAGTTATAGTGTACTCCAGATTTTAAAGGATAACAAAGGTCGGATTTAAGTTTTTATATGAAAATCAAAGTGGTATTTGATGACATGCTTAGAATCCAATCAAATTTTCAACAACATCTAACCTTGGGCCAACATCATCTCACATCAAACGATTTTCCTCCAATTTTTCCAGGGTAAGGGTAATGGCAAGTGAATTTTTCATTTTTCTCTATGATGACTTAACAATTGGTCTCCATACAATTGTTCATGGTAGGTGTTATCCCACATATCTATGTGTATTATACAATGGATATATTTGAATATCTCCCCTAGGATTTACTATCCCAATTGGTCTACTAGGAATAGCTCCCACATTAAATGTATAGATCCCTTGCCAACTTGTCAACACACTATGTTTGATGTAGTGTGTTCTAAGGATCCAACAAGAGGTCACAACATAAAGTTTCTCCAACTCATCCCAAAATGTAGAAGCAACAATATAGTTTCCTCACAAGCTTCCACTACAATTCCATAATAACAAGTTCCCACAATTCACCCTCGTTTCTAAAATAAGAAAAAGGATCAAAGGAAGCTATGTGGGGACATGATGATAAGGAGATCCATGTTCCAAATGTTGAGCCAAAAAATAATGGTTGGGTCCATTCCCAAGAAAAAATATGACACTCCTCCAAATGCATATCTCATCACATGTATTAAGCTTATAGTTATGGAAATTTATGCCCATTACTTTTTTGAGTTTTAAAGGAAAAACTGGGATGAAAAGCAGCCTAGTTCACTCCATGGTCATGAATTTCCAAACCATATTCTACAACAACATCACCCCCTCCAAAAAAATATGTGTTCATATGTGTTAACCTTAAAATGTCATTATCTCGAGAGACAATTTTCTTCGTTAGAGCACCAGTATCCCATACACGAACCGTTTGATCCAACGAGTCTGAAACAACCAAATCATCCTTGGGATGAAAATAAGCACACATTACAATGTACATAATGATTGTGGTCAATAAGGATAGATATGAAAGTTTTAGATTTCCAGTTCCATATCCTTATTGTCTGATCATCACTTGCATTGACAATCCAAGGATACTCATTATGGAATTGAACTATTTGGATGTAATCAAGATGCCCCAGATGTGCACATGGCCTCATTCACACCCAATAATAAATCTCAAAGTTGGTTTACAAGTTACATCACCTCACAACTTGCCACTAGAACAAATATCCATGGGAAATTACTCAGACAATTATAAAGTGGAGAGAAAAGGCAATTTGATCTACTTTATCTATGGCATTTTTGTCAAATATAAGAGTGAACCACACGGCACATGAATGTGTTCAAGACCCCCTCCTTCTCAATTGTCACCCAGGCGTTAGAGACCCTATTAGCCAAGATATAGAATGTATTCAATGAAGTATTGGTGAAGGGTTATTGGACCATTGAAGGATTATCTTAGGGCTCAATCATGAAAACATCCAATGAACTAGTTTGTATCCCCTTTTGTCAACAAATACCTCTATCATGACATGGAATTATCCTTCCAAGCCTACAACAAGCATCTTGGATTTTTTGTCTCCAAGTTAGAGCTATGAATTAGTTTAGTGCATGGACAAGGAGCATGTAAAGATAAAATTACAAGTTAACTCTCTCCAAATGGATGGCATCCCTCTTGTGAACACAAAGTTGAAACTAACATTTGTTGGAGGAAAGTATACATAATTCATGACAACTCTTCATATCATTTTTCATCATGTATGGCAGTCATGAAAACTCTTCATATCATGACAACTCTTCATATAATTTTCAGCCATGACAACTTTTCATATCATTAAAGGAAAGTGTCTCTAATTTACATTATATATGTGGGAAATGCCACTTAAATGTTTATTGACATTTTAGCTTATCTTCAATTGACAATGAACCTTTGTGAGCAACTCAAAAAGTGGTAGTGGATTATATCTTATGGTGCATGTGTGAATATCAAAAAGAGTATTTTCATCCAAATAAGGTTGAAATTTTGGAAAAGTACCCTTATGATCAAATAAACTCCATCCTCTAAATGTGATGTCTCATAAACCTTAAGTTGGCACATGTTCATAACATTATGTATACCAAGCTGAGAAGGAGGATCCAATCATGATGCATTTTCTCCAATTCGCTACAAAATGGTTTGAGGACCTTACTAAATATATTTAATCTTATGATTTTATTGAGGTTTAAACCATTTCTTATATAAGTAAAGTAAATTATATCACCGATATAAAAATATTGAGGACCTAGATGTCAATCATGAAGCATGTTGTATTTTCCACAAGTATTCAATAAGGTATCAGGAATCTATATAGGTACTTTAGAAAAATTATGGGAAAAAAAGGAAGCATTAGCTTGCTCCTTTTATTGATGAGAATAAGTCATAAGTAGAAGTACTAGAATCTTATAGGGAGAAAGGAGTTGACAACCATAATAAACCTGATATGAAGAGTATAAATTTGGCACTATTAGAAAAAGTGCATACAATAATGAATATAAAATCATCCTTCCAAAGAGTACTAGAAAATTCGCTTATAAATTCCATGGATATGGATTCCCAAGGTTGTGAGGGGACTCTTCACACACAACAAATCTAGTATTTGGAATATCTGAAATATTAGAAGGATGTATACTTAACCAATCAAGAATTTTGTTAGAGATATTCTATTTTTACTTAGTAATTAGATGCATTTATTGAACATAAGAATCCATTTAAGATGCCTATGTTCCTAAATATTAAATTGAGAATTCAAAATCATAAGGGGTTTGAAAATTTTATGAAGGTATCCTTATTACCAAGGATGTATTTCTTCCATTGATTGAGAGTTTGAACTAATGCATAGAATAATTATTTACTATATGCATTACTATTATAGTTGATGGAAGAAAGTTCTTATAAGAAATATGAAACAGGGTGGCCTCCTTTCTCCCTGGAAAGTATGTCTTCTTTTGGCCTTTGATGTCAATTGATTGAGACCATCAACAACTAGAATAAAAAGGTATGGTGATAAAATAAATCCCTACTAAATCCCTCATGTTTGTTTGAAAAATGATGAACCTACTCCATTTATAAGAAATGCAAAATAAAATGAATTCACACAAGCCATTATCCATTTAATTAGTTGTAGATCAAAACCAATATGTAAAAGGAGGAGTTGAAGGTAGAGACAAGAGACTTTGTCATAGGATTTTGATGGATCTATTTTGAATGCCAAGATCATGTGTTTTTGAGTTTTTATAGAGTGGAGGCATTCCTACGTTGAACCAATGGCTTCATGGATAATATGGCCTTGCAGAAAACCAAACTTCCCTTGTGTTATGATATTGGAGAGAAGAGGCTTGAGCTAGACAACAATAATCTTTGTCGTGATTTTATACAAGCAATTACATAGTGCGATAGGCTGAAAATCACCAAAAATTGATGGAAATAAACCTTTGGGATAACAATGATGAATTAGAATGTATTCTTGTCAAACATTTTCCATTAATTAATATTTATTCCATAAACCAAATAAAATCATTCTTAATAATATAAAAAAAATTCAAAAAAATAAGTAGTCCAACTATGAGGCCCCAAGATTTTGTCTTTCTTAAAATTGGAGATTACCTCATAAATATCTTCTCTCATGGTCTCTTGAAACAAATCTTTATTATCTTCATCCTCAATGAGACATGGGAAGAAGGAAGTGAGCTTTAACATTTCTTCCACCTTGACCTATGTTGGCTCATTAAACAAACTTTTAAAGTGATTCACCCCAAGAGTAGCCAGAGATGGAAAAACATGTGCCTTTTTACCCTCTTCATCTTGCAACTCCCAAATTGTATTAAAAAAACACCTTTATTTTGCAAAATTTTGAAAAAAAATAGTATTTTGATCCCCCACTTCAATTCAGAGGGCTCAACTCTTTAGTTTTCAAGTCCTTTTCTGTTCTAGAAGAATATTATATAATCTACCTTCCAAACAACGACACTCATCCAAGAATGAAGGTGACCCTTTACCTTCTAGAAGAAAACCATAGGAGCTTTCTAGCTCAGATTCTAAAGACCGCAACTCATGGTCAACCTCCTTCCTCCATTCCCTAACCCATGCAAATACCTTGGTTTTTAGCGACCGAAGTGCAGAAACAAATTAAATGTTGTGTATTCACTTATATATTCCCAATAAGAAATCCAATTATCCTGAACAATATTCTTGAAATCCTCTTCTAGATCCCATGATGAATTATATTTGGAAAGGGCTCCTAGTTTCCTGAAGGGATGGTCCAACTCTAAAATAACTGGAAAGTGGTCAAAACATCTCACTTTTCCCACCCAAGGTCAAAATAATCCAATATCCTGAAGGATACTATGGTGCACTAGGAAATGATCTAATCACTTTGCTACCCTGTCATCACCACTATGGTTATTTCTCCAAGTCAGAGGTAATTTGACCATTTCAACATCAACTAACCCTGCCAATTCAATTTTATTTTTAAAAATGGTTGACAAAGTATCTTCATGGGTTGTTAACCCCCAAATATTCTCCCTACTTATGTTGATATTCAAATATCCACTGATTATGAGAATATTATAGTGAATATAGGAAATACCAAAAAGGTGGTTCCATAAATATTTTTTTCCATCGTAAGGGCCATATAGGTTGAGCAAGGATAAAGAGTAACCCAAATATTTACAAAAAAATATCTATGAATAAACCTAAAGAATAGAAAAAAAATTAGTGAGAGAAGTTCCATCCCAGGTGCATTTTGGTTAATTCACAAATAATGGGGTCACATCTTCCCATATTTTCTTGAATAAAAAAATATCAGGGTAGTCCAAAACTACCATATGGTTGAGAGAGAGTTTTTTTACCTTCCCTCCAAGTCCTTTCATATTGGTTGACAGAATGCTCATGGAAAAGAGGAAAAAGGAGTTCATCTTTCTCTAAGGACCCCTAAGATAAGACATTATATTCCCTGGGAAAATTCACAGGATGCTTTCTCCTAAGCATGTTTTACAGCATATTTAAAAGCTGACTTTGATTTTCTAGGCTATTCTTTCACATCCAAACCGAAACACCCTAAGGGATGAACACCATTTGGGTTAAATCACAGGCACAAGAAGCATGGGTCGCTACCAAAGGAAGTATTCAAATAGACGGAAGATAAGGATTTTGGACTCTCTGATTTAAGAGAAGGAGAGGATTCAATATGCTTAGAGAGCTAATGGATGGGATTACAACATTTTGAATACTAGGATGACTAGAATTCAATATCCTACCCGAAGAAGAAACAAGCCTAGACCTGACACCTTATGGTTGCAAAATCGGACCCAATAAACCATGCATATTAGAAGAGATGGAATTCAATAATGAAGATAGCTTACTCATAATCGTATTTTATTTCTCACTCTTAGACCAGATGCCTTCAATATTCCTCCATTGCAAAGATGAAAAATCCAATTTTTATCCAAGAAGCTCCCTTTGGGGGTTAATGTCAATCTTTAAGGGAGTCTTAATGTTTGGAGGAACAGATTTAACTTCCTCTAGTAAAGAATGTTTACCCTCCTTATTCTCAGGATTCACTTCCTACCTAGACAAACCCTCTTCTACAAAATTTGAGGAGACAGGTGTTGAAATATTACTCATTTCCTCCTTTGGGGAATAAAAACTTGAATGTGGCTCCCTCGTTCTTTCCTAGGACTCCCCTTGAAATATCATATAAAAATTTATCTCACAATCCTTCATAACATGGCCTACCTTGTGATATTGAGAGGATTGAAATCGGATATTGACGTAATCAAGAAGTTGAATAGAAGAGCGATCTTTGACGACCAATTCCATAGTTTTGTACAAAAATTTACATGGATCAAAAGTTACTATAATCTGGGCCATTGAACAAGCATTGATAGTTTTGTATCATTAATAAATAGAGATAAAAGTACCTAAAACCTCCTCAATATCCCTCAAACCATCATTTGACCAAAATTCAATAGGGAAATTTGGTAATTTAATCCAGGTGGGAAGGTTGGAGATGACCTCCTCTTAAGAATTGAAGAGAGGGTCCCAAGGTTTGGCACATAAAAGGTGATTGTCCAAATACCAACAATTTGATAAATTTTCCCTACATCTTCCTTTGATGTTGGGAAAGATATGAGGATGAGCATAACTGAGAAATGGAACCCAAGTTCCTTCCATCCACGAGCTGAACGAGGTAGTAGACATTTTGTGACCATAAAATTTTCCAACTATCAATAAACCCTAAATCTTCACCTACTACCATTGTTACTCCTCCTCTGTGGGGCTTTACGACTTTTCATCGCTTATGAACAAAAGACTCTTGCACTTATATAGACCATCCTCCCTTTGCCTCCACATTTTTTCTACCAACAAAAGCTAAAGACAAAACCCCTTTACGACTCTTCTCTACTAAAGTAACCTCCAGAGTGGAAATATGATCAGAAAAAGATTGAAGAGTGTTGGTTGTGGAGCCTGATTATCTTCCTGATTCAGAGGTTTTTTTCAACCATTCTTGGACCCCATTCCCTAATGGGGGGGTGTGGAGGGGCTTTCCCCCCCATAACTGTCGCCAAGGGGGTCCAAGGGGGCGACAATTTTTGTATCACCCCCTTGGTGGGGGATTTGGGGGAACGCCCCCGAAGCTAAATATTGGGAAAATTTTCCTCGTAAAATATTGTAATTTTGTAGTCAATCTGGACCATTCATTATAAGGTCGCGGATATGAAGGTAGAAGTCATGTTAGGGTTTTTTTCCCTAGAAGGAAACCATCTTTAAGAGGGAATTGTATTACGGTTGTGTATGTGTGTGAATATTGTATTATGAGAGAGGATATTGTGAGAGAAAGAAGAGGAAGTTATAGAGGGTGTGTTGTAGGTTGTATCCCTTCATTTTGTTGGATAATAAAAAGGAAGGACCTATAAATTTATCTGGTGGACGTATCCAACAATAGGTAAACCATGTATATATGTGTCTCTATTGTATTGTGTATCTTCTATGTTTTATTTCCGCATTTGTCTTATTTTATTTCTCTACGATCCTATTTTTCTAACAACTGGTATCAGAGTGAATGGTAACTCGCAGGAAAAGAGGGTTCCTGGTTCAAGTGGGAGAAATGGAGGAAGATGGAAAGTTTAGGGTCGAGAAATTTAATGGCAAAAACTACCAGTTATGGAAGATGTAGATGGACGATTATTTATACCAGAAGGATCTATTCCTACCATTGGGCAGAATAGAAAATAATTCGACAGACATGAAGGACAAAGAATGATAGGTTCTCCAAAAAACGACACTAGGAACGATATGATTGAGCCTGGAAATGTCGATGGATTTCAATATTTCAAAAGAAAATACAAGAAAGGAAATCATGGATGAATTGGATAAATAGTATGAAAAACCCTCGGCATCCAATAAGGTATTTCTAATGAAGTGATTATTTGATAACAAGATTTCAAAAGGTGGGTATGTTGCAAATCATTTAAGTGAATTTAATATGGTTACTAATCAACTATGTTCTATAAAATTGGACTTTGATTATGAGTTGAGGTCTCTTTTAATCTTGTGCTCACTACTAAAAAGATGGAATGGCTTAGCCATGGCTGTAATTAAGTCTTTCTCCGGTTCAAACACTCTAAAATTTGATGACGTTGTTGGTGTTATCCTTAGAGAGGAAATGTGACAGAAAAGAAATGAGACATCATGTAAAGTGTTAAACATGGAGAACAGGGAAAGACAAAAGGATAGAGGAAAGGGATTCAAGGAACCACGGTAATTTTAGGAAGGGAAGATCCAAATCCAAACTAGGAAAAATAGAGTGTTGTAATTGTGGGAAGAAAGGACATCTAAAGAAATATTGCAGAGCTCCAAAGAAACAAAGAGATGGACATTAGGAGAAAAATCAGGAAGCAAATGTAACAAGTGATGTGTTACAAGATGATTTGATTCTTTATGTAGATAATATTTCTTATTCTTGGGTAGTAGATTCATGGGCTTCATTTCATGCCACACCCCATAGAAAACATTTTCTAGATTATGTTCAAGGTGATTTTGGAAAGGTTCATTTGGGTGATGATGCACCATGCAAAATTGTTGGAATGGAAAAGGTATAAATAAAGAAAAAGAATGGAAACCAATGGTTATCAAAAGACATAAGACATGTTCTAGATCTAAGGAAAAATATAATTTCAATAGGGTAGTTGGAAAGTGAAGGTTTTATATCCATATTTACATATAATGCATGGAAGGTTACCAAAGGATCACTTGTGATAGCAAAAGGAGAGAAGATATGTACATTGTATTTATGTACTGGTAATATTGATTCTTCTATCTCTTTAGCTTATACAAGAGTGGATACAACACTTTTGCATCATAGACTTGGACACATGAGTGAGAAGAGGATGAAGATACTTCACAAAAGGAATTTTTTCCAGATCTTAAACAAATTGATTTCCATTTCTGTGAGCACTACGTTTATGGAAAAAATAAGAGAATTGGATTTCTCAGAGTTTGAAAAGAAAAGAAGAGTGAAAGCTTAGATCTTGTGCATACAAATGTATGGGGACCAGATCAGGTATCATCTCTTTGTGGCTCTCATTATTATGTTACTTTTATTGTTGATGCAACTAGAAAAACTTGGGTTTATTGCATTCGACCAAAATCTGATGTTTTTGACACTTTTAAGAAATGGAGAGCTTTGGTTGAGAATGAGATAGGAAAAATGTTGAAGTGTCTCAGATGAGACAATGGAGATGAATATAGCATCAAGGATTTTGATTATTACTATTCATACCATGGGATTCATAGAGAGAAAATAGTTCCTAGAACACCACAAGAAAGGGGTGTGTCAGAAAAGATGAACAAAACAATCATGGAGCGTGCAAGGAGTATGATATTGCACACAGGGTTTCCCTTATAGTTTTGCGAAGATGTTGTAGATATTGTCGTTTACTTGATAAATAGAGGACCTTCAATTTATTTGGATGATGGCATTCTAGTGGAGGCGTGAACAAGTAAAAAGGTAAACTATTCATTTTTGAAGACTTTCGGTTGTGAAGTATTTTTCCATATTGATAAAGAAAATAGAACAAAGCTTGAGGAAAAATCCAAGAAGTGTACCTTTATTAGATACGGTGTTGATGATTATGGTTATCTCCTATGGGATTATGAAAATCACAAAATCATTAGGAGTAGAGATGTCATATTCAATGAGAAGGTTATGTACAAAGATCAGTTGCAGGGAAAGAAACAGGAAAAATAAAAACCAGAATACACAGTGCTTGATGAGATCACTGAAAAAGAAATTCCAAAGGTACCATAAAGTCAAAATGTACATCAATAGGAGCAACAAGTACCACGAACTCCTACAAGTGTTATTAGAATATATCCCAGGTTAAGTAGACCCCCTAAACGATGCTCTCCTTCATTGTATTATTTATTGTTGATTGATCCTGGTGAACCAAAATCTTATGAAGAGGCAATGAAGGTAGACACTAAAAAGAAGTGGGAGCAAGGCATGAAAGAGGAAATGGATTCCTTGGTAAATAACCAAACTTGGGACTTGGTTCATTTTCCTACATGAAAAATATCATTGCAGAATAAATGGGTTTATAGGTTGAAGGAAGAATATGGAGGAAAAAATGATACAAGGATAGACTTGTTGTAAATGGGGTTGCACAAAAGAAAGGTATATATTTTGATGAAATATTTTCTTGTGTTGTTAAGATGACTTCAATTAGGACTATTTTAAGTCTTGTGGAATATTTGCATATTGAACAGTTAGATGCAAAAATATCTTTTTTCCATGGGGATTTGGAGGAAGAGATTTATATGCAGCAACCACATGGGTATGAGGTCAAAGGAAAGGAGAATTTGGTATGCATGTTGAAGAAGAGATTGTATGTCCTAAATAAATATCCAAGGGAGTGGTATTTGAATTTTTACAGGTTTTGATAGAACAAGGTTATAGTAGATGTCATTATGATCACTGAGTCTATTTTAAAAGGCTAGAAAATGGAAGTTATATTATCTTGCTATTGTATGTAAATGGCATGCTTGTTGCAAGGTCTAATATGTAGGATATAAATTCTCTCAAGAAGAAATTATCTAATTCATTTACGATGAAGGATTTGGGTGATGCAAAGAAAATCCTTGGTATGAGAATAATAAGAGATAGGAAAAATCGCAAATTAACATTGTCTCAGGGTGAGTACATAGAGAAGGTGTTGGAGAGGTTTAGAATGCAGAATGAAAAACCAGTTAATACACCTTTGGCCAGCCATTTCAAATTAACTAAGGAAATGTGTACTATGACAAAGAAGGATATATAATACATGTCCAGGGTCCCTTATACATCAACAGTTGGCAACTTGATGTATACGATGGTTTGCACAAGACCAAATATTGCACATGCAGTGGGAGTTGTGAGCAGGTATATGAACAATCTAGATAAAGAACATTGAGAGGAAGTAAAGTGGATTCTCAGGTATTTGAGAGGTGATGCTACTCATGCATTATGTTTTGGAGGTTCAGACACTGTTCTATAGGGATATGTTGATTTAGATATGGCAGGTGATAAAGATAGCATGAGGAGCACCACAGGGTATGTTTTTATTGTATATGGAACAACAATAATTTGGATTTAGAAACTACAAAAGTTTGTTGCACTTTCAACAACAAAAGAAGAGTATGTTGCTAATATAAAGGATAGTAAAGAAATGGTTTGGTTACATAGTTTTATGGAGGAATTGGGAAAGGAACTGGAGAATAGAAGGTTGTACTATGATAGTCAGAGTGTCTTTCATATTGTAAATAAATCAACCTTCCATTCAAATACTAAGCATATACATCTCAGGTGTCATGTCATATGATTTGTCTTCAAAGATGGACATTTGAAGTTGGAAAAGATACATACTAGCCATAATTTTGTAGACATGTTAACAAAGGTAGTAACCAGGGGGAAACTGAGTTCCTGCTCAGTTTCAATTGGTCTTAAAGCATTAAGGTGAATATGAGAAATTTTCCAGGTCCAAGGTGGAGTATATTCCAATAGGTACAACAACAGTGGATTTGTTGTGATCAGTCTCCAAGTGGGAGATTGTTGGTTGTGGAGCCTGATTATCTTCTTGATTCAGAGGTTTGTTTCAGTCGTGCTTGGACCCCATTCCCTAAGAGGGGGGTTTGGGAGGGATTCCGCCCCCCCCACAACTGTTTTCAGGGAGGCCTAGGGGGGGGGAAAAAATTTTNGAAGAAAAATATTGGGAAATTTTTCCTTGTAAAATATTGTAATTTTATAATCAATATGGACCGTTCATTATAAGGTTGCAGATCTGATGGTAGAAGTTGTGTTAGGGTTTTTTTCCCTAGAAGGAAACCCTCTTTATGAGGCAATTGAATTATGGTTGTGTATGTGTGTGAATATTGTATTTTGAGAGAAGAGACTATGAGAGAAAGAAGAGGAAGTTACAGTGGGTGTGTTGTAGGTTGTATCCCTTCATTTTGTTGGATAATAAAAAGAAAGGGCCTAGAAATTTCTTTGGTGGACGTAGCCCACACTGGGTGAACCAAATATATCTGTGTCTTTATTGTATTGCATATCTTTTGTGTTTTATTTCCACATTTGTATTATTTTATTGCTCTGTGATCTTACGTTTCTAACAAATAGAAATGGAATGAAAACCCCCATGCTCCCCCATGTCAACTTTCGAGGACAAACCCCAAGATCCATTAACTTCCCATCCTTCATCCAAAAAAATATCCTCGGGATAATTTCAAATCTAATAGGTAAGGTCGTGAATGACTGATATGTATCATGTAAGACTCCAGAATATCCTGTATGAGAAAGGTATTTTTCCACCTCCAAAGTTTGCACATGCAAGGGATTTATGTCTTGATTGGAAAAAAATGTTCCTCTTTTACTGAAGGTGGGCGTTGAATGTTTTTTTGTTATCAATATTTTTTTGAAATGTCATATTGTCTCTCTCATATTGGGATGTAGAATACAATAATTAAATTATTAGTGTTATTTTTCATGGATTATAGTTTGTTGAAAATATTTATTAATTTTTTTAAATCTAAAAATTTCATAATTAAAAATAAAAGATAAAATAAATTTATATAATTTGAATGTTTGTAAAAGTTATAAACTATTTTAAAATTAGTTTACGTGGCTATGTTCTCCTTTGAAGTCGACGAAGTGCGGTGGTAGTGGAGAGCTCTGTCGAAGGTGAAGGCTTCGTCTCAATTAAAGATACTTATGTGGCTTTCTTTGTCTGATCAGGTTCTAACATGGGATCATTTACAAACAAGAGGTAAATGGGGTCCAAACTGGTGTAGTGTTTGCAAGGCACATGAGGAAACAAACCTTTATCTCTTTCGGCTCTGTCCTTTTTCTATACAATTTTGGCACAAGATCGAAGAGTCCTTGAGTTTGGTCTCCTTTTGGCATGGATACACCATTGAGGTCTATCTTCAGTCATGGTTTTCTCGACAAGAATTGAGTGGCTTTCCAACTATACCATTTCTAGTCATATGGGGTATATGGAAAACAAGGAACTCTTCTCTCTTTGAAGGAAAACTTTATCCATCCTTCTTAGTTTCATCTCAGGTAATATGTCTCCTTCCTTTCTTCAAAGAGGTTCCCAAGAAAAATATCCCTAGGATGGTTGGAAAGGTACATGTGGATTAGACATTTCCTTGGGGTCACTTTGATGGGGCTTGTCAAGGACAAAATAGAATAGTGAGACTCAATTTTACATGTTTCCTATCAAATTCTCGTTACTTTCACTTCAAAGAAAACATGGGGTGAGAAACCAACAATATGGGTGAATATATGGCACTTTTCTATTTGATTAAATTTTCCTTGGAATGAGAACTTTTGGCAATTCAAATATTTGGTAACTCCCATATGGTTATCAAGTGGATTCTTGAAGAGTTGCAGGTTCAAAATATTGGACTATTAGTTGTAGTGGAAGAGGTGAAGGACATGGAAACAACTTTCCAACATATCAGATTCTCACATATTTTTTGTGAGAAAAAACAAGTGGCAGATAAAATCTTAAACGAAGGTCTAGTTTTGATGGAGAATACCTATGTCCTTGCATAATTTTATGAAGGGTATTTTTCTATTTGCAGACAAGATAGGCTCGAGGCTTTTTAATGTGACTTTTTTACTTTGGAAATGTAGTATGAATTTCTCTTTCCCAGAGTTTGAGCATTTATATATGGCAATGTCATGTTGTCTTTAGTGGTTCTTTAGAGTCTTGATCAACTCATGTTTTGGCCTCTCAAGACCCTTCTAATGGTGATTTCATTGAGCACCTTATGATTGTATTTTGTATTCTACTTGAATACAAAATACATTTTTTTCCTTAAAAAAAAACTGTTTTTAAAATAAATTAATAAAATAAAATAATATTAACTAAACTCAGTTAAAAAAATTGAAAATATATGTAATAAATATTTCATTACTCATTCATGGTTTCTAATTTGTTAATTAATTCTTAAATAATAGAGTTGATCAACACCAAACAACTTTAAACAATAATAATAAATCAAATATTAATATGTTAATCATGTTCTCCTCTCTCTCTTCCTTTAGCTTAGCACTTTCAAATGGGTGCTAAAAGTGTTAAATGGTATTAATGAGATAATAATAATAATAATCTATTTTTAAGGTCACCCCATGCCAGACACCAAATTGGTGTATGAGACCCCCTTGTTTGTGGGACAAGGGAACCCCCTCTGCCCATAGATTTGACTAGTAAAGTCTATGGAGGTATGCATACCATACCCCCTTTTGGATTTAAACTTGTGACCTCTTAAGAGGAAACACATATTCTTAACCATTAGGCCCACTCACATTGTATATGAAACATTAAAAATATATATAAATCATTGTAAGGTATTATTTTTGTATTCATGTTATCCAAATTTTATCACTTTTTTGTTTGATTGTTTAATGTAAAAGTCATTGTAAGGTAGTATATTTTTATTTTTTTGGTTAAAAAATTGTATCACCTTCAGGTTTAATTTAATATTTTTTAATTCAAAATTAAAATATTTTTTTAATTTTAATAAATTTTTGATAATATTTTTTTTTTTGAATTAGAACACAAATAAAATTTTAATAATAATTAACTTTTTTATATTTATATAAAATTAACTATTTTTTTTAGCATAGTCTAACTGTTCTAGTTTATGTTTTTTCCAGGGGATATATTTGGTGATATTTTCTAGAAATCCAACAAGAAATTATTGGATAAGCATAGTGGTTAATTCTATATGATTCCAATGTTCAAGCTGTTTTTCAACATGCTAAATTCATTTCTGCATTTAAAAATGCAATTTAAAAAATATAAAGTTGTGATTTCGTGCAGATTCATGTAGCTAAATTCCAATAAAAATAAAAATAAAAACTTAGAACAGTTAAACAATACCATTTTTTTTAATACAATTGTAGCACCTTGCTCTTTGAAATAGTTTTAGATTTTAAAAAAAATACAAAAGATAAACTCATAACTTCACGGGGAAACGATATGCAACATCATAAATATAACAAGTAGTCCCTACAAGAGGAAAGAACGGATCCTTAAGTTTTCACAGCAGGAACACAGTCACCTATGTGGGTGCACCAGCAGTTCATCACAGTTTCTAGACAAATTTCAGAACAAGTCTGTTTTGGCTACACGTAGCTCCTTTCATGAAAATTTTAGGAACCCCCCAAGGGATGTGTCTAGAATATATATGAAGAGAGGAGAATGAGGCTCGATCTTCAAGTCATGGCAGGGCTAAAAGAGGGCTCTTGGGCCTACGAGAAAATGCAACACAGGCACCAAATGGAAATCTGGGTTCTAACTAGAGTTGCCATGAAGGGTAGGCACTACCGAACTAGTTACGATGTGGAAAGGAGTGGTCAAGGTTGAAAGTATCTAGATTTGAACCTAAGGAATATTGTTGGCAATATGGACAATTAATAATGCAAAGCGGAAAATGCAGGGAAAAAACTATCCCTATATGTCAGGTGAGAAATGTGTACCTCAATTCCAATCGGGAGTATCCATCTTCATAAAAATCCTTGGAGTCCTATTAAAACATATGACATCTAGGCTTCCAAGGGACATTAGTGAAAAGGGAATAATAAAATGAGCTCCAAAAAAAACCTACTTTTGGTATCTCTTAAAAAAATGAATATTTTATTCCCCCAAAACGTTATAAAAAGGAGATTTACCTTGGAGATATTTCATTGTTGAGTTTGCAAGGAGAGAGTGTGGAGAGATTGAGGAGGATCCCTCAACCAAGAGTAGTTTTGTGGAGATTTGTGTGGAAATATTATTCAATCGTTCATCTAGCAGGATTTAGGTAAGTAACCAATCATTTTTTCACATGTCATTTTAGTGTGTTTCACGTTTCATAGGGAAACATTAGGCTCGAAGGTCGCGGGGCTGAGGGCCATGAAGGGTTTGAGGCTACCTCATGGATGGATAGGCCTGGTCATGCGGGTCCTCACATGACAAGACCAGGATAACACATGGGACCATCTGTGACATCTGGAAGGTATCCCACAAGGCCAAACCGAGGGTCAAGGGCATATGGGCCAAGGATGTAGGGGCTAAATTTTTAAGAGGGAACCAAATTTATGAATGATATTATGACTAATTGGCGTTAATGGTTTATTAGATGCAAGTGACAAAGGGAAGATGATTGAGTGGGAGGAATTTCAACATGAGGAAGTTGACTAAGCTTCCCAAGGAGACCAAATGACCTTGGCAGCCCTTTGGGAATGTGAGTTGTTAAATTATTTCCATTGTCCAATGTTGGGCTCCATGGAAGTACTATTAGACCATTTGGTTAGATATTGAGAGCCTAATCAAGAGTATTTTATCATCCATGGGAAGGTCCTAGTGTTAGACATAGATGATATCTACTTTTCCACTGGGTTATCTTAGCAGGGTGTATCATGGCATGTGGGATACACACGAGAAGGAGAGGGTCGTATTGTTGTTAGTTATATCAAGGAGTACTTTCATGTGAGTGCTCAGAAAATGAGTGGCCAAATCCCCATTTGGGATATTAGGGATCTTACTTTGAATACCATTTTATTCTACATTACCTAGGCTTTGAGATCCAACCTGTAGGTGGCTCTCATGTGCTTAGAGCCAAAGATTTTTAACTGGTGTGAGGGAGTGTTGATAAACATGAAAAGGTAGTCGAATCGATGCAAACAGGGTAGGCAAAAGTAGTTTCGGTATGGCTCTCTACTTGTGACCATATTCCTAGAGCGAGTGCCTCAACTATATCCATGGATAGTTCTTGGACATGTAGGACCAAAGGAACCACAGATGGTGTTCTAGGTAGAATACATGGGTAGGTTTTCGGGTGGTCAACATCGGGACCATTATGGTATTGGTTTTAAGATTTGGTGGTGGTTCCATATTGTGAGCATTGAGGACTTTTTGTATGAAGAACTAATTTTAATCAGGATCTAGAGCTGCCAATACCCCCAGGTGAGGCATGGGGAATTTTAGTATATTTAATTTTCTTTTGTGGGTGTATACTAATACAAGTGTTTGTTGGGAATATGTAGGACCAAAGCATCTAGAGGGGTGAGGTCGATACCATCACCGTAGTAGTGATGAGGATTTGTCAAGAGGGGAGGGAGGTGGTAGCAGTGAAGAACTATGGCACATCCGACAAAATCTAGAGGGAATTAATATGGGAGTTCCTATGACACCAAAGCTCGAGATACCTGATCACATGAGGCGACATGTGAGGATTGTATCTGGACCTATCCACCAATTGCTCCAAAAAGTCATTTGTACTATGTTGTGTTTCCATGATCACCGGGAGTGAGTGGCTCATGGAACTTGTATTAGCCATTTGGAATCTATATGTATCAGGAGGCTGGTAGAGCCTCAATTTTTCTTATGCACCTCATTTTTTGGAAGGATTTAAATCACACTTTTTGATTATATATGCAAATGTTTTTATTTCGACTGCTACTTATGGATGTCTAATTATGTGACAATGGACCCATGTGTTATGTACATGCATTCCTAATTACTTAATTTAATGAGACAAATTCCAATTTAACACTTAATTATCTAACGAATCAACCAACATATTAGATCCTCGTGAAACATGACAATATTCAATATACTCAAAGTAATGTTCAAGAAGATGTACCCTCAAATATTTACGCAAAAGTCGAGTATGTATGAAACTATATGTATGATTCAAGTGTGACACCACAAGATGAGAGTTCAATCTAATGATAATATGTCGAATTCAAAGGGTAAGTGTTGTGGAAAAAAGTTCAACGATGGCACTATATTCTACAACATTATTGGTTGTAGGCCCAATGTAGATGCCTTGTGAACTCACAAGCTCATCAATGGGTGAGAAAATCACCCAAGTGGTGAAAGCTATGTTCTGGGTACTACAACTAGCATCGTCAGCGTATCCCATGTAGATTGAGGTGGACGATGACATATTCAAATCAATAGAAGAGCATGATAAGTGGTTAATCAAGACAAGTGACATGCATATAAAATAAAAAACAAATCACTCCGAACCAAAACCAAAACATACCTATGTACAAAGCATCATGTGGCCAAAAGGCCCAAGCATAATATTTTTTGAGATAGATTCCATTGCGGGGATCCAAAAGAGGATTCCCATCATGATATACAAGATCGTAGGCCCCTCTTTTCAAGACATGTTTAACAATGTAAGAGCCATGCCAACGGGGTTCAAATTTACCTTCTCCCAAAGTGTCATGATCTTGTTCATAAACCAATACCATGTCTCCTTATGCAAAAACATGAGGACGAACCAATTTGTCGTACTAGGATTTGACGCACTTCTTATGTGTCTCATTGGCCAAAGCATCATTTCAATGGTATTTTTCAAGTTGGGCCAAGTACAAGAGGCGTTCCTCCTCGACAGAGGTATTGGGTAACAGTTATATGACAAGTTTTAAGGATGGGATTTCATATTCAATTGAGAGTACTGCCTCCAGACTGTAAATAAGATGAAAGGGGGTAAATGTGGTAGTTGTCTTAGTAGAGGTTCGATAAGCCCATAATGCTGAAAAACTCAGTTTGTTTTATGTTTCCCTAAAATTATCTGGATCATTGTTTTAAGGAAACGATTTATGGTTTCATCTTGGCCATTGTCTTGAGGGTAATAGGGTATTTAGTTCTCATGATGAAAACCCAACTTGGTATCTAATTCATTCATCATCTTGTTTCGGAAATGGGACCCATGATCTATTACGATTTTCCTGGGGACACCAAATATCTCAATAATGTGGTTGAATATGAAAAGAGAGGTAGTGGTGTTGTCGTTAGAATATGTAGGCATGGAATCAACCCATTTAGTGAAATATTCAACGGCCATGATGATGTATCCATGACCATTGGTCAAGGTAGGATTACATGTCATGAAATCAATTCCCATTTGGAAAAGGGTTCGACGATCACCACAATATGAAGGGGGAAGGATGAGCACGCATCTTATGGCATCGTTGGACTGCATTCATACAATCCTTAAATATTGATGGCCATAAATAGCCAGCGCACAGTATCTTTTGGGTAGTGACTAACCTAGAGAGATGACCACCACATGCCCCTGCATGGAAGTCATTGAGAACGTGTTCATATTCCTTGTGAATGAGACATTGATGCAGGATAAAATCAACCCCTATCAATATAGGGTGTTATCTACAATCATATAGTATTTATCTTGATGTCTGATGCTTCTACATTCATCACAGGAAAGTTGTGGATAGAATCATTGAGTCTAGAGGTAGACCAATATGACACCATACCAAGGATCAAACGAGTCAATAAGGAACAAGAACTCATCAGGAAAAGAGTCATTAACCATTGGTTCATCATTGACTCGAGGAAGTTCAGACGTCAAATCTGTGAAATCCAAGGATTTCTTAGACTTGGATGAGACAAATTCCAAGTAAAAATATTGGAGGATAAAAATCCACTTCGAGTACTTTCCCCCAATGATATAACAACTAAGGATGTGTTGCATTGGGTTGGCATTGGAAATGAAATTGGTTTTGTGCAAGAGAATGTAATGGTGTATTCGTTGGACAACATAGACTTTTTCCAAGGCCAACTTGTCTATATGAGAATATCGAAGCTTGGGACCTGCAAGTCCTTTGATAAGATAATAAATTATGTTCTCTCGTTGTACCTCTTCCTCCTAGACGAGCACCATGCCAATGGTGGATTCAACAACCACAAGATAGAGAAATAAATCATTAGTATAATCAAGAGGGCTCAATAAGGGATTTGACGTCAAGGCCTTCTTCAAGGCGTCAAATGATCATTGTGTGTGATCGTCCCATATAAAAGGTACATCTTTTTTCAATAGTTGCATGAAACCTTTTGTGATCTCGATATAGTTGGCAATGAATCGTCACAAAAAAATTCCCTTCCCTCGCAAACTTTTAAGTTAGAAAATGGTACAAGGAGGAGGAAATTTGATGATAGCCTCAACCTTTAGGGGATCTACCAAGATCTCGTACTAGATATGATAAATCCTAGTAATATCTCAAACACCACACAAAATATACATTCATGTGTATTCAAACGGATATTGTAGGAGAAGAATCAGATAAAAATGGCCCACAAGTGACTGGGATGGTCCTCACGACACTGGGAATGAGCAGCCAAATCATCTAAGTAAGCGTCCACAATCCATTTGATTTCATTGAAAGCGTATGAAATAGCCCACTAGAAAGTGTCTCTAGAATTATTAAGGCCAAAAGGAAATTTTCGATAAGAAAATGTGCCTCATGGACAAATGAAGGAAGTCTTGTGTTGATCTTCTAGTTTTATCTATATATGATTATATCTGAAGAAACCATCCATGAAAGAGAATATTTCACTATCGGCACATTCATCGATAATCTGGTCAATGAATGGGGTTGGGTAATTATATTTAGGACAAGCTTTGTTTAGATCCCTATAATCGACACAAACTCAAATAATACCCTATTTTTTAGTGATTGGAATGATGTTAGAAACCCATATGGTCAAAGGAACTGAATATATGAATTGGGCATGAAGGAGTTTCTTTACCTCTTCCTTAATGTCAATAGCTTTCTCCGGGTTGACTAGTTGGAGCTTTTTCCGGACCGGATTGGCTCTATCATACGTTTTGATATCATGTTCAACAATTTGGGGGTCAATGCTAGGCATTTATTCATAAGACCAAGCAAAAACATCACAAAATTGTTTAAATAGGGCTATGTATGTTTGAATTTCTTGAGGTGAACAGTCGACACCTATCAGGATGTGTTCCACAACACCTGGCTTTTGGGAAATTTCAATAGGTATGGTTTTTGATATGTTATCCAAGTTCCCTTCTGATAGAACATCACGAATCATGATGGGAAACTAGGACCATTGAACATGACCATGTGCGATAGGATTTTTAGTGTCATCCTCGAACTATTCCAAATTAGGGAGAAAATATAATTTGTGGTGAAAATTCTCCCAAGGCATATCGGGGTAATCCATGATCTCCATGATGGATTCTTTAGAGGGAATTTCAAGATCAAGGGAGTCAGATGAAACTGGAAGTGGATGAAAGGCCTAAGAGGGTGGTGGTTATTTCTCAAAGTCCACACCCTGAGAAGTATCTGAGTCAAGGTCAGCGGAGGATGATTGGATCGCCGTGTAGGAAATATCTACCAGGGTGAGCGACATGGAAGTGCCATATGAATAAACATCCTCAAGGTGAGGTACCACCCAAGGATCAAAATACCCGAGGGATCCACTAGTAGATGAAGAAATCATGTTGATGGGGGCGGTGGTTGTAGTAGAGGATGGTGGGGGAAGAGGGACTATACGCATAAGCTAAGGGTTTTTGAATATCCACACACCAACGTTCATAGAAGGTTGTGTGGTATCACCGACCAAGGGTACATTAGACCCCAGATTGGATCTAAGGTCTGGGGTGCATAATTCAAGATGATCAATCATAATTATTTTCCCTTGGTGAGGGAAACATAGAACCCTAAATATCGATGAGACAACTGTAGTCATCTCATAGAACCAGTTGCATCCAAGTAACAAATTGTACACAATTGGTGCATCAACGACCTCTATGGCAACAAAGACATTATTTTAACTGAAGTCTTGGAACATATTTCCATCGAAGGATTTTAAAAGTGTAGCATATATATCAAGCTTGGGAGAGCCAAGGGATTTCCAACAATAAATTGACATGATGCAAGTCGAGGATCCTTCATCAACGATTGTTTGAAAGATGATTTCCCTCATCGTTCGCACTTTAATATAGAAGGATACTTGATGGGAAAGCCTATGAGTATCTTGGGTAGTGTCAAAGGTAATCAAGTTTGACTCAGAGGGATCAACCCTGCCTGTGGCCGATAGAAATTATTTTCGCTGCATGGGTCAGCTTTGGAGAACTTCAAGGGCCGACATGGCACAAGGTGTCTCAGTTAAGTCATCCACAATACCATAGTTGTGGGAATCACATGGGTTAGGATGATGTGTCATATGATGAAGAAATCCCTTTGGGGGGTGAAGCAGTGCATCAAGGAATGGATTCTCTATATGAAGAGGGCCACTAGGTTGGGAAGAAGATGATACATCTAGGGAAACATTGGAAGGCTCGAGAATGTCATAGTTCATGGTATAAGTCTGAAAGTATGTAAATGGAATTATTTAATGAGGAGCCCTCATGGTGAGGGGTACATGTGATTCCCTCTAGCGGAGGGGCGAGATTTGAGGAAACCGTGTTTTGATGTTAGGGAGGGAAGGCATGAGTTAATACAATAGGTTGTTGGGGGGGGGGGGGGNTGGGGGGGGGGGGGCGTTGTTGTTCCAAATACTAATGGATCTCCTCTTTCTAAGGGTACTGGTGAGTGGAATGGTCCTCCCCATAGATGGTGCAAGGGAACTAATCTTTCCTCTTCTCCTTAGTGCCTCCCTCATAGGAAGTTTGGGTAGTGGTAGTACCTTTCTCATCAGTGGAATTTTTATTTTTGTTCCTCTTTTTCTTTCCTCTGGGTTGTTGAGGATTCTTTGGTTGCATGGACCACACCAAATTCACCTCGGAGGTTTGAGGAGGGACTTCAACAGTTTTAGCATTAGTTCCATTTGTTGACAGTTGTGATGTGATCGACATTTGACCCATTTGATCAGCTAAATGGTGCATAGACACATGACAAACATAACCAACCACACCATCAGCATGGGGTACTGGCTTTGGCTTGTGTGGATCAGTTTATGGGCGAGGAGCATTTGGAATTATGTCATAGAGAGTACCCGACTGAGAATAGATAAAATCTATATGTTGGGCATGCAATATGGATTTATCTTCGGTGGTCACCCCATCCATAGCTACATCTATGGAAACGGGTGGTAAGAGGGACTTAGTGAACCACTATGTTAGGGGATTTTCTGGAATATGAGTTTTAATCATCCTATGCCTCCTCTGCCACTCATGTATATGATCAAAAATATGGGTGGGATTGTGATGCAGGGAGGTCAAAATTTTTGTTCCTATAATGTATCGAATAAGTAGTTGTTAATGTGTTAAAAATTCCATTTCCATATTGTTGAAGATTCTAAAAGAACCTCCCTTCAGTTAAATATACCACTTGGTAGTGTCTCTGGTCAAGGATCTTTGGAAAATATGAAATCTCACACTATCATCCATTAAAGAATTAGACGAGCACCACAAATGGTATGTCATGAAGTCTGTGGAGGGGTCTTCTCCCATCTTACCTTCAAACTTTGGAATGTCTGATGGGAATTCTTATGGCATCGTGGGCCATGAGGGATCGTGGGAAATAGGTCCATTCATCAATCGTGAAAAATATGGTAAGTCAAGCATTGCAAGAAATGGAAACTGTGCAAATGGATACTGGGAGAGAGGTGAAGTCTATGTTGTCCCAGATGGACCTTGAGGTCCCCCTATATTGGTGTTGATTGAAGGTTTGGAAACAAAACAAAGCATGCAAGAGATCGTTTTTGAAATTTTCTTTTATATAAAAAAATTCAATTTGCAATATATGAACATCTTTGACTTCAACAAGAAAGACCAATGAAAACAAGAACACAAAAAATAGAAAGAAAAATCTTGTAGGGTATTAGAAATAAGACTATATCGGCATGCTCTAATGTCACTACAATTATCACACTTAAATACTTTCCTAGGAGGGGGAAGATCTAGTGCTATAAAAAGGTCAAATGAAATCATACATGCAATCAATGGCATAAGCTTCTAGATTTCATCAAATATAGTGAATTCTGAGTTCAACTTCTGAGATATGAGATTTGAAAATGGAAATTTCAGAAAACAATACTATCCAAACAAATAGAAAACTTTCACACCAATCAACTCAACAATAACCTTGACAAATGATCAATGTGATAATCATATTCTTATAGCAGGGGTACCAAGACACTTAGAGAGGTAATCACAAGGTTATGCAAGCTCATAGGATGTCTCAACCTGGATATACTTGGGCTTAGCACTACAAAAATGCATATCTGAGAGGTCCTCGCAGGACACAGGAAATTCCATAGGTGAGGGGTCCTCGTGGAACAATAGTAATCCAACAAGCGAGGATTATCAAAATTTATTTTTTAGAGGGAAGGAAATGTTCTATACCTCTGGATCCAAACCAAATATTTCATATCTATATGATATGATCTTTGAAAACCTTGATGGAAGAAATAAAGACTCGCACCTCAAAAAAGAGACAAAGCAAGGCAAAGAGATTTAAATAGAATATAGTTCTTCCCCAGCGGAGTCACTAATCTGTTATGGAAAAAACGCTCACATGGATCTCATTGAATAGATTAGTTAGATCTCCCTAGGATAAGCCTAGATATCCTACACAAGAGGGGTATATTGCTTATGGTTCTCTTAGATACAAGAAATAAGATCATTACAAAAGAAGATGGAACAATGGAATACCCTTTTCTGGAGGTTGTCCTTAGTATATTCCTGGTTTCTGAAGTCCCCAAGTTCCAGCTCTAGCCTCTACAACCTACTCCCTTCACACCAAATACAAAACAATACCATTCCACTTTTCTTCCTGGTATTATATTTCTAGATCTATCTTCAATCTAATCTGATCTATAATCTATTGAGTCATATATGAACATTTATATATCAGTGAAAAATATTTAGGGAAAAACCAAATGATCTATTGATTGCAAATAGAAACTTACATTACAATTGCATACCTTAAGTGTTGATGTAGGTTCCTTCAATCTCCTTGCTCCTTTATTCTCCTTAAAACTCCTTGGTCATGCTAGGCTCCAATGACTTATGGCTTAATACCTCTGCAATTTGGCATCATAGCCTTGCTATTGAATTATTCCTCCTCTTGCCCAAGGATTTCCTTTGTTATATATCTCTTGGAGGAGGCTTGGGAGAATCTTCTAGATCTTCTAGAGGAGACTAGAAATTCATATGATGTGGATTCCTAGGTTATAGACACTAAGATAAAAATAATATATTGTATCTCACCTCATCACTCCCTAACTCTAGAAACTTGGCAATGCCTTATGAGTTACACAACTAGTGTCAAGTGAGGGCCTTGCTTGTTCTCTGTTAGGTGTCCCGTGAGAATGCCTAAAATTAGGTAAAAAAGGATCCAAAAGGTGTGAAACCCTAGGAAAAAGATACATTAGGGCCTTAATCCTATGATGACATCCTTTCTGGCTTGTAGGGTGGGAATTAAGGTTGTAGCAATATGAGGCCAACTAAGACTTCAAACTAAAAAGTTAAAGTAAAAAAACGAAATATGAGTTGGAAAATTGTATGGATCCTTTAAAACTTTGATTAAAATGATTTATTTACGTTGGTTTGCATACATGGACAAAAAAATTGATTACTTACAATCTCTCAACCCGAAGAGCACAAACTAAAAAAGGAATAAAAAGATAAAACGATATACACGACTAAAAAAATAATAAGAAAAAGATAAAAAGATATACACAAACTTAAAGATAAAAAATGAATAAGAAAAACATATGTAGTTAGTGTTTGCCTTACAATTTTATTAGTGAATTATTTGTTATTTTAAAATTTGTAGTGTAATAAAATATACCCAACACATACTACCATAAATAAGTGTAATATATATATATGAAAATTACAAATTCATTTTATAAATATGTATGCACTCACAATTTATTATTTCCATGTTGTTTTATTAATAAATAAATATAAAAAAATAATAAGAAAAACGTATGTAGTTAGTGTTTTTCTTAAAATTTGTATTAGTGAATTATTTGTTATTTTAAACTTCCTAGTATAATGAGATATGCCCAACACATACCACCATAAATACATGTAAAAATCATATATTAAAATTAAAAAATAATACATGATAAAAAAAGGAGTTGTAAATAAGTAAGCCCCTACCTTTAAGTGGTAGTTTAATGTTTTTGACAAGGAGAGAGTGTGATTTTGGATAAAATTGTTGTAGTTTAATGCTTTTGATAAGGAGAGAGTGTGATTTTGGAGAAAGTTGTTGCTTCATCTTATGTATAATGTCGAGGGTTTACGCTCGTGAATGCAACCTAGTTTTGAGTGCATTTTTTGGTGTAGGTTAGATGATGATTCTCAATACATCATACATCTTCTATGCATGAATCTTATGGATTTGGGGATTTAGTTACACTGAGACGAATCGGGATGGATGTGATAGATAACTTGCATGCCGACCAAAAATATATATTGGGTTCACTTATTATATTCTATTATGATGAATATGAAGATCAGTGGTAATACTACCTTTCTCCCTTTCAGAGTGATCTGGAAACTCACAAAGTCTAAATTCCATCTTCAAGTGTTATACCAATTGGTGTTGATCAGAATCATCGTCCTAGCTTGAATTAGGTATGGCTTGAGTATCCATGGTCTTGGATCATTGCATGGAGAAGTGGAATGTCTTCATTGAACTAGAGTGAAGTGGTTGTACCGGAATGAGTTGGAAACCTCGATAATAGGAAAACCACCCCAGTTATACAACTATGCTCAAACATATCTTCATCATGCCATAGTGAATTTCCATGTGAGTGTTGGAGAAATTTCAATTTTCGACAAACTAGTTTAGTGGGAGTTAACTGACTAGTTATATTTTAGACTTTATATTTAGACCATCACTATTATGCATGCATGCATTCCTAAGGAAAGCTAACTGCTTGACTTTTTTTTCTTAATTATGGAATGTTATTCCATATATATGAGTGTATTCCACTCATTCATTGTATTATATCGATTATCATTGTATCATTCATTCATTCATTGATCAGCTCATTGGAGTATTGTGAATATATTTTCTCATTCTTCCATATTGAATATCTCATCCTTTCTTGAAAATATTTGTTTGTACTTTCTTTAGCTAGATCTCCTATGCAGGTTTTGATGAAAAATCGACATGGTATTAGAGCTACACTACTTGGAACAATCCATACAAGACAAAGAATAAGGAAAATCAGAGTTTCGGCGAGAAAAAACCGTGTAAAAGACATGGTCGCACCTTTTTTGAGTCGCACCTTCTCCCTATTGAAAGGAGTGACCGTTGCTCCCTTTTTGACCAAGGTCGCTCCCCATACACTAGCAGAGTGCAACCAGGGTTGCACCCAATACACTAGCAGAGGGAGACTATTAGGGTATGGTCGCTCTGTGGCTTAAGGAAAGAACTGACCACCTCTTAAAGTGCCCTTTTTTGCAGTGATTTCTACCAAAATATTAACTTTCTGAGGAAACATCCCATGTGAGAAGTAAATCGAACCATTTTGCAAGTTGGTTTTCAACCATTTGGAAAAATTCCTCATTGTTTTCTCAAAAAGGAAGTCAAAATATCATCTCCTGAAACTCATGAATTTTCCATTTGATGTGCCCTTTCTACAGTGATTTCTCAATTGTTTCACTTGCATATTGAGATTAAATTTTAGGGTTTCTCGGAAACATTGGGAGATATGGATACAACACTTATTCTATAGTCAATCTCGGTAGAAATCCTCACGCCATAAAATTATTTTGTTTGGAATCCCAAGGCTGAATTCCAACTCAGAAGGAAAGGACTGTACAATTTGACGATGGGGAAAGAAAAAAAACCTACATCATAAATTGAGAAGACTAGATGGGTGAACCGAATGAGTGAGGCCACATGAATTCTTATTGAATTGATTTCAACTGATTTATGGTTTCATGTTTCCGCATACAAGACTCCAAATGTGATCTGGACCACCTTGGAAAATCTCTTTTGAAAGTAGGATAAGATGAGAGGTCATATGCTTGAGGTAGATTTGAATACCCTGGATCCTAAAATTTTTGATAATATGCAGGATTTATTTACCAAGTTTAAATATTTAATATTGAGCTTGGCATCTTGTGGTATTGATAAGTCTACACAAGTAGACCAACTTATTCTAAAAAATTTCCTAAGCTAGGACCAAAATATGTCATCTATGTTTCCACTTTCCATTCTGGCAAGTATATTATGGGAACAAATTGGAAGATGCTTACCATGGATAAATTCATTGATTCTCTCACACATGAGAAAGAAAAACTCATTCAAATGGGCCTAATCAAGGATCCCAAAGCACATGCAGTCACCATGAATGATGGAGAAGAATAATCCAAACATAAAAGAAAGGAGAAATAGAATGAGGAGGGATATTCCAAACCCTTCAACGACTGTTCAGGTTCTAGCGACTCTTCGTATTCCAAAGAGAAGAAGAAGAAGAAGGGAAATCAATGCACTTACTGCAATAAATCAAATCATGAAGAATCCACATGCATGAAGAATAAAATCAATCTTATGGCATAGGTACTTCAGCAGAACAACCTTGGAAACTTCATTCCAGAAGGAGTCAAGAAGTAGAAGGAAGAAGATCATGCTCCTAATAAAGGTAATCATCATGCTCTTGTTGCAATTAATTCCTCATCTGATTCATGGATTATATATTCTGGCTCATCCCATCATTTGGCAGCGAAAGAGGAAGTTTTTACTTCCTTCCGTCCATGCTCACAACTCCCATTTCTCATGGGGGATGATACTCTAGTTGTAGTAGTAGGAAAGGGAAGAGTGGAACTCCATAATGGAAGTTTTGATAATGTTTTACATGTTCCAAAGCTTTCTATGAATCTTCTCTTAGTTTATCAAATCAATCAGAAAGGTAAAAAGGTTGAGTTTACATCAGATTTTGTTTTTGTAATTGATATGCATGGCAATTCCATTATTGCAATTGGTAAGGTGGATCTTCAATCAAGGTTGTGTAAAGTCACTAAGTTTGTTGATGATGACTCCTCTTTTCCACTTACACATAAGGAGAGTACTTTGCATGCACATACAGTGAAACATGCAGATATTATTGTGCTTCCATCAGTTCCAGACATCAGAGAAGATTCCATACACTCGGATTTTGTACATGGATATGAGAAGGTAGTATAGCCAGATAAGGAGCCAACATCAAATCTTTAGCAGGTGCCCAAGAGATCACAATTCACACTTTAAGAAACAAGTTTCCTTGTAGAGAATCCATTGGATTCAAGGACTCGATCTCAGCATTATGAGCCTTCTCATGTACTTCCAGCTTATGAAACTATGATTCCCATGCATTTCTATATGGTTAAATCTTCTAATCTGCAACCCTACAATGAGGTTGTGGGAAATACATTATGGAAAGCAACCATGCAGAAGGAGTATGACTCACTCCTAAAGAATCATACTTGGGATATGGTTCCACTTCCACCAGAAAGGAATATTTTCAGGTGCAGATGGGTACACAGGATTAAGAGGTACAAGGCTAGACAGGTTGCCAAAGGACTTCATCAGATCCATAAATATTTCTACATATTCATGAAGACCTTTAGTGAGTAAAAGTTTTAGACTTTGTGGGATCATCTTGCAGTGAAGAACACAGTTTCCTAGCAGCTTCATTTTCTTCTTTTGATACATTGTGTTAGGAACCAAATATCAATATAGCATAGAAAATGCTCAGAAAAAGTACTCAATGTCTTGAAAAACAGATCATTTCAGATAATAAGTCTCTTTGAGGGCGCAACCTCCTTTTACCCCACTTAAATATTAAGCCCTAATATTGGCTCATTACCCCTTAATTGGGGCATATTATATTAGTAATGTTATTTTATTTATGTCGGCTTTAGGCCATTAGTGGCTCATTACCCCTTAATTGGGGCATAATATATTAGTAATGTTATTTTATTTAT
>ML788382.1:192875-221556 GCA_009831015.1 Picea engelmannii
GCATTCTCCAATGATTTGGGTTCCCAAAGGTGAACCTCATGTTGAATGTTATCCTTTAAAGTTCCTATGAATACATCAATCAAGTGCTCATCAGGAATATCGGTTACCTTTATATTCAATCTTTGGAAGTTCTCAATGTGCTCAGTAGTTTAACCCTTTTGCTTGAGATTTATCAATTGGCTAAAGAAAGTATTGCTCCTTGTATCCTCATAGTGTGCTATCATTTCTTCCATGAAAATTGTCCAAGTTACGAGTGATTTGTGAAAACAAATCCATCGATACCATACAAATTGATTAGGTTATAAATATAAAGAAACAATTCGTACCTTTTGTGTATGTAGCACATTATGGAGATCAAAGAATTTCTCCATCTGAAGTATCCATGTGATTGGGTCCTTGCCATCAAACTTACTCATATCGATCTTAGGAACATGGTTGGTCTTCAAACCAAAGTCAGAGTTTATCCATTCTTGATTTACCTTCCTTGTGTCCTCATCATGAATTTCATGGGATGCAGTTTCACTTTCAGGTGTCTTCTCTGTTACGAAATTTTTCAATACTTCCATGATCTCCCCTTTTAAACCCTCCATCATCTCTTGTAGTTCATCTTTTGTTACTATCTTCTTTTGTAAATCATTTATGTCCCTACGCATTTCATCACCTTCATCAAGAGTCCAAGTAGGATTTTTTGGAGGCTTATTTGGTGTAGAAGGTCCCTTTTTGGGTGGCATGTTGGCCAAGTATCACTTTTGAACCTTGATTTTGAGGTGGTTCTGCTAGACAATATTTCTTTTGTTGCATATCCCAAGTTTCGGCCCTTCTGGGTATGAAACTTTCTTTTATGTATTTCTCTGATATCTCTTCTCTACAATTCCACAGGTCTGATCAAAATTGGATTTGCCAAGTGGAATTTACAGTAACTTTCCCACAACTTGTTGATTTTGGGCCTTTCTAGGAGATCTCACTTGTATAGTGTGCCCCACACAAAATAATTGATATAAAATTATGAAACTCGCACCAAAAATACTACAGACTGTCCATGATCCAATGAAACCATTCCCACACAATTTGGATACTCGAGGAAGAATTTATGATCTTTTTACCTGGAACACCTTCTTGAGACTAGTCAATAGGACTAGTCAGATACCCTATCTTACACAGGGTGTATATACAAATTTAAGATGAACCAGAAGCTAAAAATTTTACCACATATACCTTACTAATTTTTGTAAATAGCCTCCAGACTTCAAGGTCTGAAACATTACATAAAAGTTTTTATAGCGAAAATACCGCAATGACTCAGTTCAGGATGATTCTAGAACCCTATCTTGTAGAGATCGTATCTCCGAAAGTATAAGTCCTCAGGAGCTGATTTTTGAACCCAACGTACCTTGATCTGTATACTAAATATCCTCCAAGCCGTTCCTTTTGAAACATTGTATAAACAAAGTTATAGCGAAAATTCCAAGGTGTCTCAGATGTAGCAGCGAAACCCCAAGACCTTGAGCTCTTATACCATATGTTAGGAACCAAATATTAATATAGCATAGAAAATCCTCAGAAAAAGTACTCAATGCCTTCAAAAAGAGACAATTTCAGATAATAAGCCTCTTCGAGGGGGCAACCTCCTTTTACCCCACTTTAATGTTCAAGTACAAGATGATTCAAAATGAAAATGTCTCCTTGGTATATATAGGAGACTAGGAGGTATAATTACAACTAATGGCCTAAAGCCGACATAAATAAAATAACATTACTAATATATTATTCCCCAATTAAGGGGTAATGAGCCACTAATGGCCTAAATCCGACATAAATAAAATAACATTACTAATATAATATGCCCCAATTAAGGGGTAATGAGCCAATATTAGGGCTTAACACATTGTATTTTGAGGGGAGGTTTTGTTCCCATGTGGTTTTCCCCCATTCCTCATTTTTTCAATGTTCATTAGTTGCATTGTACATGAGTACCTAATATGGCCTAGTATCCAGGACTCATTTTTACTCCATAGTGATGTTCAGTGGGGGTGTTGGAGAAATTTATATTTTCGACACACTAGTTCAGTGGGAGTTAACTGACTAGTTCTATTTTAGATTTTCTATTTAGACCATCACTATTATGCATGCATGCATTCCTAAGGAAAGCTAACTTCTTTATTGTTTTTCTTAATTATGGAATGTTTTGCGCTATATATGAGTGTATTCCACTCATTCATCATATTGATCATCATTGTATCAATCATTCATTCATTGATCATCTCATTGTAGTGTGAATATATTTTCTCATTATTCCATATTGAATCTCTCATCCTTTCTTAACAATCTTTGTTTATACTTTCTTAAGCTAGATATCCTATGCAAGTTTCAATGAAACATTGACAAACATTGACATTGAGAAAGATATATATAATATAGTGGGTACATAGTACTTTGAGCTAAATACAGTCCAGATAATATGTACAAATGATATATTTTACATTTTGGTATATAAACTATGGCACCCAAAATCCCACTACTTACAAAATAGGTGAAATAAAAAAAATGCAGCAAGCATGGATTATTCTAATCTATGGGAGATGATCTTTACTCATCTATATTTAATTTTGGTTATATGTGATCTTTAGGATTGATTTGAATATAAATCATATCTTTAAGGCTTACGATGAGTGATTTTTGAGCTATAAAACTCTTAACATTTTTTTAATGAGGAACTCGCTTCGAAATTGTTTGAGATTACTTTGATGTGTTCAGTTAATAGTGTTGTTTTTCAATCATTCCTTTTTTAATGAGGAACTCGCTTCGAAATTGTTTGAGATTACTTTGATGTGTTCAGTTAATAGTGTTGTTTTTCAATCATTCCTTGTAATAATTACATGATATGAGAGTAAGATTTTTCATTCATTCCTTGTAATAATTACATGATATGAGAGTGTAAGATTTTTCATTATGAGATTGTAAACTTAGGGATAGGTCAAACTTTTTTAATTATAATTGTAATTAAATTATTTTTAAAATTTACCTTAAATTTATTTGTGAGTTTGAATTTGTTGTTTGAGAAATTAATTGAGAAAGAGATTGATGTGTGTTTTGCTTATATTTCCATGTGTTTTCTCATGACAAATTCCTTTCAATGTTGGCATATCTTGGATCTCCACACCCATTTGTTTCGTAAGGCTCAGGCTAAGTAAACATCAAATAAAAACTTTCTAATGAAAATTTTCAGCTTTTCATTAAACTGTCAAGCCCTAAATCATATTCAGCAATAAAAAGAAAAAATTGTGAACACATGAAAAGTGGTGATGAAATCAATGCAATGTGTCATGACCCTCATCACCTATGAAATTGTGCCTTGCATGAGGAGTATGTGCATGACATCCCAATCTTCAAGTAGTCCATGACTTTTGGACTATCCATTGTTCACATTGTTTAAGCCATGAAAATAAATTTATTTGACTGGTAAAGTCTACGAAGGTATACATACCCTACCCCCCTCTGGATTTGAACCTGTGACCTCTTAAGAGGAAACACATGTTTTTAACCATTAGGCCCACTCAAACTGTATGATAACACAAACAACTTACCTGAATTCCTGGTTATGGTATGCCATTATTCATGTTCGTTACTTCCTGATAGAGCTTCGCATATGACGGGTATATCTACGTATGAAATTTTTACAACGTAATTTTCCTTCCTTCATTTAGCATCTCCATAAATATCAATAGTGTTATTCCATTCCTATCACGCTAGAAACAATTATAGAAATAGTTTTCTTGAATGGATTGTAGAAAATTAGTTTATTTTTTATCTGGCATGGTTTAATGCTCCTACGGTCTTTCCACCAACGGGTACAACATAGATAATGTGAGTCGTGAGAGGTATTTATAACATACAATGCAATAATAGGAGTCGCTCTTGGGTGAAAATTGAATAGGATAGGAGTTCGACTGATAGGCATGACTCGGAAACACCATAGACCAAGACATGCATCTTTTAGTGTAGAGGTTGTTAGGGAGGAAATGTCTTGGCATCTTTTTATTGCCATCATATTCCATTCGATGCCTTCCTTCATTATTTCTTGGATGAGGTTCTTTCATTCAAATCACGTACTCTCATTTTTATTTCCAATGGTAGCTTGTTAAATTCTAGTATCATGTTTTTCATGTTAGATAATACAATAAACTTGTAAAGGAAATGTCGACCAAAAAATGTAGAGCTTACTGTAAATATTAAGATGTTGCCTCTTGATCAGTTGTTGCTTGGCCTAGTCTTTTTCTCTTTTTTGTTTTGTTAACTCTTTTTTATTCAGGTTCAATGATGCTTCCCTCATCTTAGTGGTGCTTCCCTCATCTCGAGAAAGGTTACTTACCTACCTCATAAGCTCGTAAGAAAGTAACTATAAGTAGTATTGTATATCATTGGTGGAACAATCAGTGGCTATAGCTTAGAGAAATCAATAAACATTCTAAAAAGCTTAAACAATTAATGTCTAGAAACAATGCTAAAACTAATATTTAGCATTAATCCCTGTATATCAAAACACTCTCAAAAATATATGAACTATGTGAAAGTTATCCAAAATCTTGTCTAGATATGAGTTCAAATAAGGCCTCAAACATAAAAATTTGGATTAAAAATGAAATGCAACTATGAAAAATTATGAACTTTCCAAAACTTTAGGCTAAAACATCAGTTTGCATGTATGATTAATAGAAACACCAAAAATGGTTTATTATATAGTCCTTATAGCCCTAAGGGGACTAATAAGAATGCAAAAATGTTTGATATTTTAATTCAGGCCAAATTGTATAAATACATTTGTGAAAATTACAAATTTATTTTATAAATATATATGTACTCATAATTTATTATTTTCATGTTGTTTTATTAATAATAAAATAAAAACAAGCTCATTGGGTGTACGGTAGTTGATGATGGAGTGTATTGTTCAAGGAATCTAAACGGTTAGAAACCCCTGCTTACTTTATGTATCACATATGGGGTGTCACATATTGGACAACATGAGCACACCTGTAGGTTATAGTAGTAGCCATACACAACTATGTGCCACGCGAGTATGTGCCTGACTAGTTGTCGATTTAGCCACTCACAAAAAATAATAATAAATTAAAATGATTGAAAGTAAAACTAAGAAAAATATGAGAATTTAATTATAATGAACCTTGCATAATACTCAATAATATAAAAAAACATAAAATAACCATTATTATGTAATTCAAGAATAAAATAAAATTATGAAAACATAAAATAACCATTATTATGTAATTCAAGAATAAAATAAAATTATGAGAAATTAATTTTAATGAAACTTACATAATACTCAATAATGTAGCAAATATAAAATTACCATTGTTATGTAATTCAAGAATTTTATAAACTCCCCAAATGATATACACAACATAAATATAAAAAATTAACATTCCTTCATAAGATTGAATTAGAACATTAGGTGTCTTCATCTTGAAGATGTTTATACCAATACCAAAACTACATTAGCCTATATTCCTAATTACTTATCAAAATTACTTAAAATATATTCATTTTCACTTAAAATATAATAAAAATTATTTATTTATATCAAAATAAATAAATTTATATACAAATAAAATATTTTTCTCTTGCACATACAATATTTTTATTTTTTATTTTTTATTTTTTCATGAAATTTAAGTCACGAAAATAAAACAACTACTACTAACACTTAAATTAAAACCTTGTATTCATCAGGATAATATTTCCAATTTTACTTTCCATCAATAAAAGAACACAAGAGTTCCCTTTAAAACTTGCACATAGAATATTTTTATTTTTTATTTTTTCATGCAATTTAAGTCACGAAAATAAAACAACTACTACTAACACTTAAATTAAAACCTTGTCTTCATTAGGATAATATTTCTAATTTTACTTTCCATCAATAAAAGAACACAAAAGTTCCCTTTAAAACTTGGCCCATAAGAACAACTCCATGTTATTGTGAGGATCATAGACATTCAAACCTTGATTGGTTGCACTTTAATTTAGGAATGCAAAGTGGTGTTGTATTGATATACTCATGGGAGAAAAGTATTCATCATGTGTTAAGGCATAGCCTCTGTAACATTTTCTCGGTGTTCCATCATTATCCAATCCATGTGCTCAAATGTTCTTTTAATACCCCGATATTGAACCCTTCTAAACGACCAGCCTCTTCGAGCATTCTAAACTTGTCCACCATTAATAGAAATCCTAGGTACGAGGCCTTGTCCCCCACAAAAACCCAAGAATATCTCCATCACTCTGGTGGAGGATACTTGTGTGCTTTCGGAGTAGCATATTTCATCTCTACCCCCACGTACAGCGTTCCCTCAATTTGATTTTTCAGAGCATATTGATCCGTTAGCATGTCACTACATTCCATCTTTTGAAAAATGAATGGAAATGAATGGTTTAACAACATAGAAGAAAACGACATTTTATCTGGTAGTTCCAAGCATTTCACGATCAATTCCTTGACCATGAGATCCTTTAAACTTTGTAATGCATGAGGGCTTTTCCGTTCTCCTGCACACTCGGTATGGATACTCCACCGTCAACATCTCCAACATGCACATGTATAACAAATACACGTCCACCAACTCACTGTAATTCTTTTAAATAATATCTAGAACCACATATTTTGAAGTTCATGGGCACAACAAATAGTTTGTAATTATAATAGCTGTAAATTATGTTACAGATTTTGTTACAAGATCATTCAAAAACAAATATGTTGCAGCATTGCACTTCACATCCAATATATGAAATCACATGTATTTATTCAGTTGACATGAATTTAATGACTTCGATGAACAGATGTCGTAGTTATTTAAGATTAAAAATTCAAACTTAAGTTATCTAACATTGGAAAAAAAATTCATTGTGTGCCAGATTAAAAATCAAAACTTAAGTATAGCCTAAGATTGAAAAACCTCATTTTATAACTAGATAATAAGAAATCAAATTGATTAACCAATAGCATGTGTGATAAAATTAATTTAAATTTTATGAAAAAATAATCATTTTACTAAACATATATACAACATTCGACATCAAAAAAAATATTTATAGTAAAAGAAAAACTAAGTAAAACTAAATAATAAGTATTTACCTTAAAATTTGTTATAATGAACTTATTATTTTAAAAATTGTAATCCACTAAGATATACCCAACACATACCATAAATAACTGTGAAAAACATATATTAAAATAAAAAACAATAAATAATATTTATTATTTTAATCAAGACCAAATTATATAAATACATTTGTGAAAACTACAAATTCATTTTACAACTATGTAAGTACTCATAATTTATTATTTCCATATTGTTTTATTAATACTAAAATAAAAATAAATTACAATTAGTCATAATAAAATTAACAAAATTATGAGAAATTAATTTTAATGAAACTTGCATAATACTTGATAATATGGCATTTTTTCTCAATAATATCATCGTATGGCATGATATAGGAAAAGTAGTGGAGAATCCTCGGGCGGACGGGATTGAAGTGACTGGGGCTGTAACTAGGGTTTTCCCTAGCCGCAGTATATGATAGACAATGACGAGGCATGTTGCAGGCTTGGTCGTTTTTGGCGAATTCGTTAGTGATCGTGGGTCCGTCGAATCTTGGTTTTTCGGAGGCCGACTTGTGAGTAGCGGTGTGGATATGTGTCTGCGGTTTGATCCGGACAAGAGTATTGGTGCAGGACTCTGGTGTTGGTTTCTCTCATTTTTGTCTTGTGAAGCTCGTTTCTCTCGTTGTTTCCTTAATGTTATGGGTCGACCTCATATGGTTTTATTGTGGGCTGTGGTTCTTTGTGGTTTTTCCCAGTGGATCTGGTAAGTTTTGGTTGTTCGGGACCATTGTTTTTGTTGTTGGGGTTTCTCCTTTCGGGAATAATATTTCCTCTACAACCGTTTGGATCCTCCTATGCTTCTGCTTCTTTATGGTGTTGGTTCATTCAGGTTTTTATGTCTACTCATAACCTCATATCTTTGTTTCTAAGGAGTTGGTTTTGTGATAAATTTTTTAGTGCTGGAGTTTAGGGTTTTGTTCCCTCTCTTTCTTTTGGCCATGCATTTTACGTTTTTGGACCTGTTTTTGGGAGGATGTATGAAGCTCTGACCTATCCCATCTGATATCTAGGGATTCTTTGGGGGTTATGTCTGTTGCTTTCTCTCATGAGGATTTGGGTTTGCTTCTTCGATCTTCCCTAGTGGTGTTATGAAGGGGGTTTTTCAGTCCCCATCTTTGTCAAGATGGGCTTTCTCTCCTTTACTGTGATCTTATATTATGTATTATATATTTCTTAGATGTTGGATTGTTTTGGATTGCCTAGGACAAAATGGCCTTCTTTGCAGCTAACTGGACTAAATGAATGACTTCTCATGCATTCTTCAGATTGTGAATTTTTTCTATATGAATAAAATTTACATTTTTTCTCCTTGGGAAAAAAAAATACTTGATAATATAGCAAATATAAAATTACCATTGTTATGTATTTCAAGAATTTATAGCTTTAATTATAACATTAGTATTTTTAAAACACAATTTTAAATTATATATATATATATATATATATATATATATATATATATATATATATATTCTCCTAGGGAAAAAAATTATTCTATTTGAGTAAAATGGAAGCAATCCTTAGGTGTATGAGCGCATTACAAAAGGAGCATCAAATTTTTTTCTCAAACCAAAAGCTATATCTACTAAGATATTACATGAAGCCAATTCAAAAGAGTCACATAGCCATATAGTTAAAATGCTCAAAAGTGTTATGCAATTATACAAAGCACAAAAAGTGACCAGGAAGATGCCAAACAACAAAGGAATTAAATTAGAGAGGATA
Source organism: Picea engelmannii (assembly GCA_009831015.1). Lineage (NCBI taxonomy): Eukaryota > Viridiplantae > Streptophyta > Pinopsida > Pinales > Pinaceae > Picea > Picea engelmannii. Next base: position 201,784 of record ML788382.1, read on the forward strand.
CCCTCTCACATTGTAAACAACCGTCCATTAGAGAATTATTCAAGAAAAAAGTGATTTTCAACCACTAATAAAGCATCTTTAGATAGAGCATTAGCTGAAGAATTATGTTCCTTGAGGACATGAGTGATGCTAACATGTGTTAACATACCAATAATAGCATGTACTTGTTGTGAAATATGATGGAGGCCCAAATTTGTGACCTGAACATCATCCTTCATACAATCGATAGCTATCTTCGAGTCCCCAAATATCTGAAGAACATGCACATCCTCGTCCATGGTGTCCCATGTCCTAAATTGGCTTTTGCATCAACAAAGTGAATATCAAAGAAATGAAAAATAAATCCAACACCACATATTCTACCCCATTGATAGGCACCATAAAAAAAACCCAGGAAACAGATATATTAATCTCCAATTCTTGAACCAAACAAGGTTGTATTAGCTTTGGTCGAGCTTAAAGTGAGAAGAGTCGGTGCCTATTGCGAAATTTTGATCGCAAGGAAACATTTATCTTTCAAAAGACAGGAATTTCTATCCAATCAAACCCCCCATACTACCAGAATCAAAAGCACCCTCAGGGCCTTCAAGGATGGATGTAAAAAGTACTCTCGAAAGTAGTCAGAGAGAAAATCCTTGTCCCATAAATGATCTAAGTCTGACTACCATTTAATTTCCAACCAAACTTGTTTGGAAAAGGAACATCCCAAAAATAAATGAATATTAGTTTCAACATGCATTTTACACAAATAGAAAAGTCTTGGTCCCTACTTATTGTGGAGTTATAACCTGTCCCAAGTGAATACTTTTCCCTTCAATGCTAACCAGAAGAAAAATATACCTTTCAAAGGACCCCTAATTTTTCAAAGTTTTCTTTACCACCATAGGTTTGGATGTTCTTCCAATTCCTATAGAGCCTGATATTCTAATTTTTCTGAGTATGCACCCCGAGCATTGTTGAACATCCAAACTAGTTTATCTTCAAGATTTGATATGCATACATGGGATTTGTTCAGTTTTGATGTATAGTGAGACCAATGATTATGCCACCTCCCATCAATCTATAGATCTATAGTAGAGATCCACCCTTGATACCATATATTTGAACTAGAAACATCTCCAACTCTATTAAGAGTACAAAAAACGAGCTCCTAGAGCTATAAGACAATATCCTCCAACATAAAAACACTACCTCCACAACTTGATATAGCATCCTTCCCATTTCATACCTATGAGCATGAATCGATCTTTCAAGACATTGATGGTGCTTTTCTTCCTTTGACAAATCCAATCCAAATTGTTCCAAGAGAAATATATTTGTATATAAATATGCACCTCCCAAGGATATCTCTTGTCAAGAAGACCCATAAATATTTTGTAGCTAAAGACTTACCAAAAATCCAAGTATCTTTTCAAACCCAACCCCCAAGACTCTTGGGCTTCAAAAGAATTTTCTAGTTTCCCAAATGAGATCCCATATTCTCTTCACTACCCTTCCAAAGAAATTTGAAACATAATTTCCGGATGTGGTTTAGAATAAATACATTGGTATAGCTTTGATCACTAATTTATTCTATACCTTCCTCCATGTCCAGAAAATAGATGGTAGATTTATTGATGTTTGTAACCATCCTTGTAGAATCACAAAAAATATCTAAAATATCCTTTAAGGTCCTACCTTTGGATTCCACCCAGAAGCAAAAAATGAGCACATCATCGAGAAACAATAGATGTGTAAGGCATTCATTTTCTTCCCATCCTTACTCCTTAAATTTGTTTTACTTATTTAGCTTCTAAAATTACCTGAATGACCCCATCATCAATCAAGAGAAAATGATAAGGGGAAAGTGGACATCCTTGGTGCAATCCATGAGAATATTTAAAGAATTGTGAGCATGATCCATTAATTAGAATAAAAAATGAAATAGTAGTCACAAAACACATGATCCATTTCACCACCAAAAGATCAAACCCAGTATTAAGAAGCAATTGTCTAAGATAAATCCAAGAAACATGATTGTAGGCATTTGAAATATCAATTTTAAGGATTGAAGCAGGGAGATTTTGTGTTTTGAATGTATGCATACCTTCCTACGCTGAACCAATTGCTTCATGGATAATATGAACCTTAAGGAAATCAAAATTTTCAGAGGTAATGACATTTTATCAAATGGTCTTGAGCCAAACCACAATAATATTTGCAATAATTTTATAGAGATAATTGCACAAAGTAATTAGGCAAAAATCAGAGGAATTGGGGTGATCCAATTTAGGAATTACCACTATAAAAGTTGCATTAATACAACGTGGAAATTTACTAGATTGTCGCGCTTGGTCCACTACCCGAAGGGGGTCATCTCCAAGGAGATCAAAGAAATATTCAAATAAATCAACATTATAGTTGTCTGGTCCTCAGCTCTTATCTCATTTAAAGGAGTAAATTATATCTAGTAATTTAGCTTTGGATACTTCACTGAAAAGTGAATGATTATCCTCGTCCTCAATGATTCATGGGAAATGATAAATAAGTTTGAGTATTTTCCCCATTTCACCTTCTTTAATCCTTAAACAAAGTCGTGAAATGATTCACTCTCAATGCTTCCAAGTTCGAAAACCCTCTGACCTTATTTCCACTTAAGTCATTTAGTTCCCAAATGGTGTTGAAACTTTTATGATAATTGGTATATATCTTAAACAATTTTATGTTCTGATCCCCAACTGCAATCCAAAGAGCCCTGCTCTTAAGTGGCCAAGTTTTCTCTTGATTGGTTAGGATCTTAGATCATAGAGTCTCTAATGAAGGACACCTCTCCATGTTAGAGTTAGAGGACAAGACCCCCAATTTCGAGGCATAGAGTTTCCCAAGTTCATGTTTTATTTTTCTAAGCTCCAGATCGTGTTTCATCCTCCATTCCCTAGCCCAAATGGATACTTTGTCCTTAACCTGTCATAGTCCAGATACAAATTGAACACTGGTCAAAACCCTTGTGTCCTCCTGAAATTTTTACCAAGTATCATGAACCAATTTGCAGAAATATTCATCCTCAAACCACAAGGGATTTTATTTAAATGGGGCTCCAATTATCCCCATATATTTATCAATCTCAAGAAATATTGGATAGTGATCCAAGGAGTGGACCTTCCCAACCCATGATAGATGAACACCAAAGGGCTGGAGAAGAGCATGGTGTACAAAACACATATCCAAGTGATTTGCAACTCTAGCCTTACCACCTTGGTTATTGCTCCGGGTCAAACATAATTGGATGGGCTCCACATCAACCCATCCCATCTCTTCCAGCTTCTCATTTAAAAAAACATTCCAACCTTTCCTCTCTTGCATATGGCCCCCAAATTTCATCTCTACTCAAAGTAAAGTTTAAGTCACCTCCAATAATAATATTTTTGAAACCGAGATAGTTATAAGAGAACAACCTGGTCCAGAAAGCCTCCTTATCCTCATAGGGTCCATAAAAATTAAGGATGGAGAATGATTGATCCAATTTATTTCTATAAAGTTTTGTACAAATACTTGAAACAATGAAAACATTTTATAAGAGTACAACTAGAAAAAGTCCCCATTGCGATCCCCCTAGAGAGTCCATTTGAATCCAATCCATGAAATACCCATATTGGGAATAATTTTACCAATCACCAATAATTGTTCCACTGGGCCCACAACTTCTTGTATAAGTAAAATTTATGGTTGATCCAACTCAACAAAGCATTTTAGGGAAAAAATTTAGGCCTTCCCCCTAAGCCTCTCATGTTCACGGACATGAACTTCATTTGGAACCCAATACTAGGGTTGGGCCTACTCTAAGGACCCCTGATATTAATATTTTCCTACCCTAAGAAATTTCATGATGGTCTCATTCGTGTGCATGTTGTAATGTTGAATTACACCCCACTTTATTGAGGCCAGGAGGTTTATGTTCATCTAAACCAAAACCCCCCAAGAGAAAATGACTCTGAGAGGAATTTCTAGATCTTAAAAGGTGAGGGTCCCTTATTGAGGAGACATAATTGGATAGAAGAGAGGGTATTTTGAGAACCCGGGGCTTGCAATACCAAGGATTTATATTCCTTTGAAATCCTGATGAAAAAAAATGTCACCTCCCCCCTTTGTAAAAGGAATATTCAAGCAGACCACTCTGAAAGAAGGAACAAGAGTCATCTTCTCCACACTAGAGGGTCCACATTCTATATTATGTTCAGAACCTAAGACAGAAGAAGGGATTTGAATAGGAAAGTAATTACTAGAGCTATGATGAGGGGTGGAGATTTTGGTCCATATATCTTCTATCTTACTCCATTGGTTTGGCATAAGGTCTATTCGACAACACAAGTATTCCAATAGAGGACAAACACGTTCAGTAACCACTCACACAACCATATCAAATATCAACATACTGATGTTTTCACATGATAAAACCCCTGTGGGAAAACATCCACGACCCCAACCAATGTGGCCACTTGGAGCAAATTATTAACGCAAAATAAAATATTACAAAGAGATTTACAAGAGAGTTTCTCGCAATCAATCATCAGCAAATGACCCTCCATGCTATTTAAATAGAGATCATAGAACAATTGGGTGTTGATCCAGAGATCAAGGTATTCATTAAGATCGAGGATAAATTGATTCGTTGGATCACTCTATGTCGAGAACATATTATGACCACATGATTTTCTAGCTATGCATACTAATTCATACTAAAGAAACATGCTTTAACCTAATGACACATTAGAACAAGTTGATATTAACTAGCTCTTAAGTATCTAAATATCCTAACATCCCCCCTTAAGAATGACTTGGGATAGGATTGAAGGATTTACAATGACGACACAATAGGAGAAGGAAGGAGGAATTAGAGCCTATCCCCCCTTAATGACAACTTCATGAACTCCTAACATAGATCAAAGTTTTCTCGTAGGGGTGTAGACCGATTGGCAAGTACCATGTAAATGGAAGGAAATTTGTAAAAATGAAGTCTCAAGTTCAATTCTCACCTTGATTTACTTGTGCTCCATTCTTGCGAACTGCATGGATTCACCTGGGGTTATAGTGGTAGCCGACGGGGATCGAACTCATGTCACACAAGTACGAGAACTATGCGTTGTCGATTCCCCCAGTACAAAAAAAAAAAAAACAAAAAAAAAACATAGATCAAAGTTTGGAAAACTTCACTTATGTAAGAGACTGTGTGAATATTTTAGCAACTTGATATTCTATAGGGTAAAAGAGCATTTTAAGAACTCAATCATAAATGAGCTTTCAGATGAAGTGCATGTGAAGCTCGATGTTTTTTCTACGATGAAGTTGAACTAGGTATTTGGTAAGCTTGATGGCACTCTGATTATCACACCAGTGGGTGGTCGAATGTTGTCATTGGAATCCAAAATCTAAGAGGATCTATCAAAGCCAAAGGCTTCCTGACTTGTATTAACTGCTACTTGGTACTCTACTTCTGCTAAAGAAATAGAAACATCATGGTGTTTCTTACAGACCCAAGTGATAGGTCCTGAACCAAGGATGAAAAGCATAACATGTAGTATACTTTCGATCAGTAAGGTCGTCATTCCAATCTGAGTAAGTGAAACCAATCAATAAAGGAGTCTCCCCCAAATTCCAATGTATCATGAATTGAATTGTACCTGGGACATACTGAAGTATTGTTTTATCTACTTTCCAATGGATTTCATGGGGTGTTTTCATATACCGGGAAACAAGACCAAAATAAAAGGAAATATCAGGACAATTATGAGTCAAATATAAGAGGCTACCAACTAACTGATGGTACAAAGTGGCATCAACTTCGGGAAAAGTACAAGTGGAAGAAAGTTTGACTCTAAACTAGAAGGGAGAAGGGGATAATTTAGATTCTTCCGAGTGAAAGTGACGAATAAGATCAGTGGGTCACAAGTATACGTAGGTTGGGAAAGAAAAATTCCTTCCTTAGTTTGAAAAGCTTGGAGGCCAAGGAAATAGTGAAAATAACTCAAGTTGGTCATTTCAAAGTTCTTCTTAAGGATGGTTTTCACATGGTTTAAAATTTTTGGGTCAATACTAGTGAGGATAAGGTCATCAACATAAAGAAAAAGGATTATGAGATGGATTCCTACTTTCTTGGTATAGACATTAGGGTCAGAATGACATCTAGAAAAATAAATATCAATAAGAAATCAATCCATTTTGTCATACCAAGCTCGAGGAGATTTTTTAAGACCATAAAGAGATTTCTTAAGGTGGCAAACAAGGCTAGAGTCATTCTAGAAATATCCAGGTGGTTGTTCCATGCAGATTTCCTCTTGAAAATACCCATGCAAGAAGGTGTATTTAATATCCATCTAATGGACCTTCAGTTATGTGAGGCAGTAAGGGAAAGAACAAGGCGAATGGAATTCATTTTGGATATAGAGGAAAAGGTTCCATTATAGTCAATTCCTTCAACCTGAGAGAATCCTTTGGGAACTAATTAGCTCTTGTGTCTTTCAACACTTCCATATTATGCATACTTAGTTCTATGTACCCATTTACATCTGACAAGTTTTCTTCCTTTCGAAAGAGGTACAAGATCCCAAGTATCATTTTTCATTACAGAATGATACTCTTTATTCATTGTTGTATCCCAATATGGATGACCTGAAGCTTCTACAAATCTCTTTGGATCATGAGTCTCTGAAATGTGAGCCAAAAGAGAAGAATCTCGCTGGAACTATGAATGTGTTCGATGTTGATCTGAAGGATTATCAGCAATATCACTAGCTACTTCTCGAGTTGAACGAACCCATCGAGGAAGTTGGGGTGTTGGTGCAGGTTCATGTTCAAAGGACTCATCTGGAAAAAGGTGAGTGTGTGGAGGTGGATTTTCATCATCATTATCATCATATAAAGAATAATAAACTAGAATAGGAACATAATATGGAACAAACATTGAAAATGGCTCATAGGCTGGAGAAGGAACAAATGTCGAAGTAAGCTCACAAGCCAAGATATTTTCATCAAATTTAACATCTCTTGTAATAATAATTTCATTGGAATGAGGTTCAATATGTATGTAACCTTTGACATATTCAGAATAACCAACAAAAATACACATATGTCTTTTAGGCTGTAAATCTTTCCTTTTCTCATCAAGAATGTGATCCCATGCTACACTTCCAAATGCATTGAAGTGGCTTACATCTGGCTTAATTTTATTCCATGCTTTGTTTGGTGTTATATTTTTTAGAGCCTTTGTGGGAGTGCAATTTACTATGTAATTTGCATAGTCAATGGCTTTCGCCCAATAATTAAGTCTTAATCCCTTAGATTGGATCATACAATTATCCATTTCTTTTAATGTGCAATTCTTTCTCTCAGCTACACCATTTTGTTGTGGTGTGAATGGAACATTTTGTTGCATTCGGATGCCCTATGTAGTGCAATAAATTGTCAAATTATTTTTCACACATTCACCTCCATTATTTGTTCTTAACCTTTTAAGTTGATGTCTAGACTGCTTTTCTACAAGGGCCTTGTAGGCCAAAAAGTTTTCAAACACTTCGCTTTTAAGTTTTAATAAGTAAACCCAAGTGCATCTAGAAAAGTCATTAATGAAAGTTAAGAAATACTTGCACCCAGAAAAAGAAAGAGAAGAAAGTGGACCACACAAGTCACTGTGAACAAGCTGCAAAGAGGTTGAGGCATGAGTAGAGGCACGTTTTTCAAAATTCTCTCGATGATGTTTGTCGAGAAAACAACCAACACAAACACCATATCTATAGGAAACAAGAGGAAGACCAGTCACCATATGTTGATTACATAGTTTTTGCAATGAGGGATAGTTTAGATGACCAAACCGCTCATGCCAAAGTTTACTCAAGTCATCATTATGAGCAACAAAAACTGATGGAAAAGATGATGACCCAAAGTTTTCAAACTTGTACAACCTAGTAATACCATTAGCAATTACAGTTGTGAGGACATGCTTAGCATATTTTAGATCTTTTATTACAACTTGGTGAGGTGAAAACTCTGCGGTTTTACCTTCACTTGAATGATTGATTTGATACATTGATCGAAGGTCGTAGGAAATACTTGGAACACATAATACGTCATTTAAATGACCATTATCTACCTAAACTATTCCAGACCCTACAACACTAAGAGATCTATCATCACTAAAAAATATTTTCTTGGTGTTACATTCATTTAGAGAAGAAAATATGGTTTGATCCTTATCCATATGATAAGATTCTCTAGAATCAATAAGCCATTCATTAAAAGAAGAAGTAGAAGTTGCATTGAAAGAGAAACCAGAAGAACAAATTGCATGTCCATGAGAAAAAGAAGAAGAAATAATATTAATGTTGTGCTTCTTCATCGCTTATTCTAAAGCTTCCATCTTCTTAAAAAAATTGGACTCCACGTGACCATCTTTCCCAGAAAAGTTACAATGTCTGTCACTCTTCTTATTTTTATATTATTCTCCTTTGTCACCATTAGGAGAGGAGGCTAGATGAGAGGGTTTGGGACCCTTTTTTTGCTTGTTGTTGTGGTGAGGATGTTCCTTCTTTGGATTTTTGAATTTATCTTTCTGTTGGGACACTAAGGCTTTGTTGGAGGTACCCAAAGTGTTGATCACTCCAAGATGCACAAGTTTATATTTCTCTCTAATCAAAGAATCACAAAAAGACTTCAGAGTGAGATATTTATAGACACTGGCTAGATCATCTCTAGTGGAATAAAAGGTAGATAAAAAGATAGAATATGCACTACCAAGCTTAGAAAGAATAATATAGATGCATCGATCTTCCTTCATATCTATTTTGCAATCTATACATAAAAGTCTAAGTGTTTTGAAATTAGATAAATAATATCGAATGCGAGAAAAATCATTAGGCCCTAGAGTCATTGGTGGATTTTCTATCTGGTGGGCTCAAATAATATTTTTTTTACTAAAACAACTTCAATCTTAGACTCTAAGATTTTTGGATTTAATTTTACATTGCAAGATTTATTTGATTTGACTTTATGATTGAAAGAGCTATGTGATTTGATGCAGGAGAATCTCTCCACGTCATCCATCCAGCCAGCCAGCCACGCCAGCGAATTCAAATCGCACGCAAGGAGAGAGGCGCAGCCTCATTCAAATTTGAAAATTGAATGTAATTAAATGTTTTAGGATGGTGAGCCATAGAAGTCGTGCCTTTGTGAAGGCATTAGGTAGATCGGCTTTAATGCTAGATCGACTGAGATCTAGATCCAGATTATGGACTAGACAGCGATTTATTGTAATTTATTAGAGTAGGTAGACTTGGAGGGAAGAGCTCGATGAGCCCCTCAGGTAAAAGAGATTTTCATATCTCATTTTGGAGAAGAGGTAGATGAGTATGGTTGTAGGAGAAGAGCCAGAGAGAGCTCAGGAACACCACTCTAATTTCAGGCATTTGCCATTGTTAATATAAACAGAAGCAGTTTTTCCTGCATGATATTCTGCGTTATATGGATGTCTGTGTGTGTTCTTTCATATGCTGTGAATGTGTGTGTTAGTGCATTTGCAGGGAGTTTGTGTGATTTCAGGTGAAGGTCTTTGAGGTTTCATGCCAGGAGGGCGTGACAGAGTACTGCGGACTCTGAATACTGGTGCACAGAGGATGCACTTCTGAACTCTGTAGAGTCAGACAAAGACGTGCTGCGGCACAGGAGCTGGAATCATCAACTCAGGAGGAAGACCTTTGAGATTGATGAATACCTTGGAGGTAAGGCTGTGTATGAGAAACACAGTTGCAGACAGAATTCTGCTGTGAATTCTATAGAGCTCTACCAGGTGGGCATTGAGCGTAAGCACGAGGTGCTGGAGGGAGAACTCTGCGAGATTTGAAGACAGAAGACAGAATCTCTGAGGAGATCTGTGGAGCTCTGCCAAGTGGGAATTGAGCGTGTGTACAGTGGTGCAGTTGGAAGGAACTCTACTGTGAGTTCAAAAGAAACAGAATCACTGAGGATTCTGAGAAGCTCTGCCATGAGGGCATTGAGCAGGTGCAAAGGGTGCACAGAAGAGACAGAACTATTGAATGTTCTGTGGAGAAGATACTCCGCCAGGAGGGCGTCGAGGAAGTGTGCAGATAGGCACAGAAGGGGAAAAGAACTCTTTGGGTTCCAAAGTTAAAGGAAGGGTCCACTGAGGGAACCTTCTCGAGGTTACAGAACACCCTGAAAGCTAAGCCAGAAGTTGCTTGAGCCAGAAGGATAGCCAAGAGGGCGTCCATATTCTCCATCTGTGGGAGAAGAAAGATAAAACCCCTTAGGGGTCTGAACGATTTCAGAAGCTTAGAAGAGATAGCACCAGTGTGTGCGTGAGGAGACTCTGCAAGGAGTGCAGGAGTCGAGAGAATCCTTTGAGGAGTCAAAGGCAGAAGCTCAGGAAGGATAGCGTTCTCATACACACAGCAGAAATCACAGTCATGGAGTTCGCGGAGATGAAGCAAAGGTCGAGGTCATTGGAACCTTGGAAATTCTCCCAAGGCAGGATGAAAGCGTAGGAATCTCAGGAGGAGCAGCAGTCACCGTCAGATCGGCAGGAAAAGAAATCTAGACCGTTGGGTTTCTACGTCCAGCGGGAGCACACAAGAAGAACAGATCTGGGTCGTCCGATCTGGGACAGATACCCGATAGCCGTCGGATCTGTGGAAGCTGCACGAGGTTTAGCCATCGGGATATCAGCCATCGGGAAATCAGGATTCTCGAGATCGTGAGAATCGGGACATCAATAGTCTCGAAATTTCGACGAGGATCGGGACCGTCCATTGGCAGAGGACATGTGGCGGAGATCGAGCTCCTGTCGACATTTTGGCACATCGAGAAATTGGAGTTCCTAAGGACAAGGAAACAGGACGTCGAAAGTCTCGAAATCCCAGAGATATCGGGACCGTCCATCAGGGGGAGGACGCGTGGCAGAAATCGACGCCATCTGGAAAAGCCCCTATAAGGAAGCCATCCATCGGCGTTTGGTCCATCGGGATATCGGGAATCCCGTGGACGTGGTGTTCATGCACTTTGAATTCACGAAACGCGAAACCCCGATCAGTGGGGGTCAGTTGTCATCACAGCAGAGAAGGAGGACAGTGCCTTCATGAGGGGCCAGCTGTCAGCACGACAGAGAGTCGGGGTTCAAGAAATCGAGAATCCCGTAGGCATGTGAATCTCGACATTGGAAACCCCGAAACCCCGACGAGGGGTAAAGTTGTGGTCATAGGGTGATGGTCACATTGGCCGGAAGTTATAGATAGGAGGGCTAGCTGAAGATAAGGTGCGTCGGGAATCAGAGAATCGCGAGTCTTGGGGACGATTGTATTTTGACATCGAAAACCCTGAAACTCCGATGCAGAGGTTTGACTGAGGTCATATGGTAGCGGTCATGTGGAACAGGGCCTAGCCAGGAGGGCTAGTGCACAAAAAGGACGCATCGGGTTTTGAAGCTGGAAACCCCGACAGAAGAAGATAAGGTTGCGGTCTTATAAGGGCTAGTCACATGGACTAGAGAGCATAGCCAGTAGGGGCTAAGGTGAAAAGGAGCTCATCGGTAATCGAGGATTGGACAGGTGAGAATCTTTCGACAGTGGGTATACCGAAACCCCGAAGTCCGATAACAGTTTCTTGTGGGGAAATTGTTCACAGTTCATGCAGAGGCCATGAGGAAGGAACGAAAGGACCTGTGGATCGGGTGCTTGCATAGGGATTCCATTCGGAGGGAATCCAAGGAGCCGCTTCGGCTTAGCAGAAAGGGACTTTGAACGATCCTGAGAGCGGGAGGTGTGTGCAGAGACCCTGCGGGGTATGCGTCTACGACCTCACTGCGTCAAGTGGTATCAGAGCTGATTTCTTGTCTGTATATTTCATGCAAGAGAGGTAGGAGGATATAAGAGAGCACTCTAATACACACATCAAGTGGTATCCGAGCGGGAACTTCATCTGTATATTTCAGGTGAAGGAAGACAGAGTGCTGAGGACTCTGTGACGATTGTTTACAGGTAGGCAGCAGTCAAGAAGACAGTCAGGGAGGCTGTAGGATGATGAAGCTGGAACACTCGGGGATGTAGAGTGACAGCGGCAGATCTGCCAAGGAGGCAGATAGACACAGCAAGACGGCTACTGAAGGCCGGAGGAGGAAGAACAAAGCAGAAAAGCTTGCAGAAATGGATAGAGAAATGGATAAAGAACTCTATGAATTAAAGGCAGACATAGAGGAGTTCGAACTGCAGATGCGACAGGATAGGAGGAGGAGACGGATGCGCGAATTGCCCATGGAGAAGGCAAAAGCAAAATGGCCAGTCAAGCAGCTGATGGTCATGAGACAGTGCAGGCTGTTAAAAAGAGGGTTGATGTATGCTGAAAACCTCAAGGCCACAGAGGAAAAGATGATTTATCACTGTGAGCCAAAGACTGGGAGAGTTCTCGATGATGAAGAATTTGAATTGGGATCGGCTAAGGATCTCAAGAACTGCCAGGAGGGCAGAGAAGAAATTCTCGTTTTCCAGGAGGGCAACAAATTGAGATCATTGCGGGATCTCACGGACTGTCAGGAGGACAACCAGGGAATTTCACATTGCCAGGTGGGCAATGAGATGAGATCACTGCGGGATATCAAAGACTACCAGGAGGGCAGCGGAAGCATCCCATATTTCCAGGTGGGCAGGGATGAGCAGATGAGACTATCTGTGGGTCTCATAAAATCAGAAGTGAGTTGGAATCAGCCAGGGGAGATGACAGAGCAGGTAAGCTCGGAAACGAATTTACATCAACAGGTACAGCTGACAGAAGAGGAGGAAGATATGAGAGATCCTCTGATGATTGGGGGAATCGGGATATTCATACCATGTGCCCAGGAGGAGGCAGAAGTTTGTGTTGCAGATGGTGCAACAGCAGAACAGCCACAGCTAACGATGACTGTCAGGGAAGAAGAAGAATTGGAGCAGACTTTGGAAGCTGCCCAAGCAGATGAAGAAGATGAGCATTATGAGGAATGGCTCAATGACTCCAGCCAAGAAGTTGAAGAAGCTGTAGCACTGAAGCTGACAGCAGAAGATAAAGTTATCACTCCATGGGAGATGGAGCTAGAAATGCTGGAGGATTGGTTGAACAATCCCGGGCCAGCAAGAGAACTGACAGAAGTTGAGCTGTCAGGGAAGGTGACTGAACAGAAGGTCAGTTAGGAAGAGATTGCAGAGCTGAAGTCTGCAGCAGAGTGGCAACTTGAGGCCACAGATGAAGATGAAGAAGGAAGCATGGGAGATCATGGTGATCTACCCAATTGTAGAAAAAAAATTCAGTTGAGGAGACTGCAACAACAGGACCAGCCATTGGAGCAGTTGGACCGAGAGATAGAGGACATCAGAAGGCTGATGTTGAGATCAGCAGAAACTACCAGCGAGGAGAGGCTGGGCAGAAAGGAAGAAGCAGCAGCAGCACAGAAGCAGCAGCAACAACAACAGAATGGAGCAGATGGGAAGCTCCAGATATTTGTTTGGGATCTAGGAGGATTTCCAACAGCTAAAGGGGAAGCGCATGAGTAGGAGCTCATGACTTTGTAGCTGAGGATTTTTATGCAGGAGCATCTCTCCACGTCAGCCAGCCACGCCAGCGAATTCAAATCGCACGCAAGGAGAGAGGCGCAGCCTCATTCAAATTTGAAAATTGAATGTAATTAAATGTTTTAGGCTGGTGAGCCATAGAAGCCATGCCTTTGTGCAGGCATTAGGTAGATTAGCTTTAATGCTAGATCGGCTGAGATCTAGATCCAGATTCTGGACTAGACAGCCATTTATTGTAATTTATTAGAGTAGGTAGACTTGGAGGGAAGAGCTCGATGACCCACTCAGGTAAAAGAGATTTTCATATCTCATTTTGGAGAAGAGGTAGATGAGTATGGTTGTAGGAGAAGAGCCAGAGAGAGATCAGGAACACCATTGTAATTTCAGGCATTTTCCATTGTTAATATAAACAGAAGTAGTTTTTCCTGCATGATATTCTGCGTTATATGGATGTCTGTGTGTGTTCTTTCATATGCTGTGAATGTGTGTGTTAGTGCATTTGCAGGGAGTTTGTGTGATTTCAGGTGAAGGTCTTTGAGGTTTCATGCCAGGAGGGCATGACAGAGTACTGCGGACTCTGAATACTGGTGCACAGAGGATGCACTTCTGAACTCTGCGGAGTCAGACAAAGACATGCTGCGGCACAGGAGCTGGAATCATCAACTTAGGAGGAAGACCTTTGAGATTGCTGAATACCTTGGAGGTAAGGTTGTGTATGAGAAACACAGTTGAAGACAGAATTCTGCTGTGAATTTTGTAGAGCTCTGCCAGGTGGGCATTGAGCGTAAGCACGAGGTGTTGGAGGGAGAACTCTGCGAGAGTTGAAGACAGAAGATAGAATCTATGAGGAGATCTGTGGAGCTCTGCCAAGTGGGAATTGAGCGTGTGTACAGTGGTGTAGTTGGAAGGAACTCTACTTTGAGTTCAAAAGAAACAGAATCACTGAGGATTCTGAGAAGCTCTGCCAGGAGGGCATTGAGAAGGTGCAAAGGGTTCACAGAAGAGACAGAACTGATGAACATTCTGTGGAGAATATACTCCGCCAGGAGGGCGTCGAGGAAGTGTGCAGACAGGCACAGAAGGGGAAAATAACTCTTTGGGTTCCGAAGTTAGAGGAAGGGTCTACTGAGGGAACCTTCTCGGGGTTACGGAACACCCTGAAAGCTAAGCCAGAAGTTTCTTGAGCCAGAAGGATAGCCAGGAGGGCATCCATATTCTCCATATGTGGGAGAAGAAAGATAAAATCCCTTAAGGGTCTGAGCGATTTCAGAAGCTCAGAAGAGATAGCACCAGCATGTGCATGAGGAGACTCTGCAAGGAGTGCAGGAGTCGGGAGAATCCTTTGAGGATTCAAAAGAAGAAGCTCAGGAAGGATAGCGTTCTCATACGCACAACAGAACTCACAGTCGTGGAGTTCGCGGAGACGAAGCAAAGGTCGAGGCCGTTGGAACCTTGGAATTTCTCCCAAGGCAGGACGAAAGCACAGGAATATCAGGAGGAGTAGCATTCTCCATCAGATCGGCAGGAAAAGAAATCTAGACCATTGGGTTTCTACGTCCAGGGGGAGCACACAAGAAGAACAGATCTGGGTCGTCAGATCTGGGATAGATACCCGACAGCCGTCGGATCTGTGGAAGCTGCACAAGGTTTAGCCATTGGGATATCGGCCATCAGGAAATCGGGATTCTCGAGGTCGTGAGAATCGGGACATCAATAGTCTCGAAATCCCGACGAGGATCGCGACCGTCCATTGGCAGAGGACACGTGGCGGAGATCGAGCGCCCATCGGGATTTTGGCGCATCGGGAAATCAGAGTTCCTGAGGACAAGGAAACGTGACGTCGAAAGTCTCGAAATCCTGGAGAGATCAGGATCGTCCATCAGGGGGAGGATGCGTGGCAGAAATCGACGCCATCGGGAAAATCCCTGATAAGGAAGCGATCCATCAGCGTTTGGTCCATCGGGATATCGGGAATCCCGTGGATGTGGTGTTCGTGCACTTTGAATTCACGAAACGCGAAACCCTGATCAGTGGGGGTCAACTGTCATCACAACAGAGAAGGAGGACAGTGTCGTCGTGAGGGGCCATCTATCAGCACGACAGAGAGTCGGTGTTCGAGAAATCGGGAATCCCGTAGGCATGTTCATCTTGACATTGGAAACCCCAAAAACCCGACGAGGGGTAAGGTTGTGGTCATAGGGTGATGGTCACATTGGCCGGAAGCTATAGCCAGGAGGGCTAGATGAAGATAAGGCATGTCGGGAATCGGAGAATCGCGAGTCTTGGGGACGATTGTATTTTGACATCGAAAACCCTGAAACTCCGATGCAGAGGTTTGACTGAGGTCATATGGTAGCAGTCACGTGGACCAAGGCCTAGCCAGGAGGGCTAGCGCACAAAAAGGACGCATCGGGTTTTGAAGTTGGAAACCCCGACAGAAGAATATAAGGTTGCGGTCTTATAAGGGCTAGTCACATGGAATAGAGAGCATAGCCGGTAGGGGCTAAGGTGAAAAGGATCTCATCGGTAATGGGGGATTGGACAGGTGAGAATCTTTCGACAGCGGGTATACCGAAACCTCGAAGTCCGATAACAGTTTCCTGTGGGGAAATTGTTCACGGTTCATGTAGAGGCCGTGAGGAAGGAAGGGAAGGACTTGTGGATTGGGTGCTTGCATAGGGATTCCATTCGGAGGGAATCCAAGGAGCCGCTTCAGCTCAGCAGAAAGGGACTTTGAACGATCCTGAGAGCGGGAGGTGTGTGCAGAGACCCTGCGGGGTATGCGTCTGCGACCTCACTGCGTCATGATTCGTTTGAACGATTGAGTGAAATAAATGATTATACCCTCAATGTTTAATCTTGACCCCTGGAAATGATTTGTTAATCAAATTTCCTTTTGAATTTAGTAGAATTAGTTAGCTTCATGATCCTGCATAAATGTTTCTAGCATCTCACGAGTTTGCAGGCTCCCTGGTTGATAATTTAATGATCATCAATTTAATTAATTAAATTGACCGACATTTTTGGCACCATTACCTAGGACATGTTAAGGGATTAAGCATTGGTAATTTTATTTTTAGTTCTTTCATTTTCTCTTTCTATTGTGCTAACATTCTAGATGCAGTGAGATAGTAACAGTACATTGAGAGGTAAGAACCTACGCACTCACTATAGAAAGTACGTTATCTCACTAAATCTAAATAATGTTGGGACAATGCGTTTTCTTTAAGTTTGATTCACAAAAAGGAAAAATCTAACTCATGTCAACAAATAACTTGGTGGAATCATGGTCTTAGTGGCATGAGGTGTTCGAGTACATGATTTTTTATTAGATCTGCTTTGAATTATTTTTCGTGTGGTATTTTTTTTCCTTTTAGCAGATTTCATTTATTTTTTTGACATTAAAGTAGATATTTTTTTTATTTATGGTGTTGAAGAACCCCCATACACTAATCAATGTGTAAGATAGGAACCAACAACCAGCATGAAGAATCTAAAGATGCTCAATAATTTTCTACTTCAATAACTTTCTCAAATCATGGTAGTAATTGGAGACAAATCGACATCTCAAGAAGGGATATACGAGAAAAATTTCCATGAGCCACATATTTAATAGGAAGATTTAAATTTTTTATTCAATTACCCTTAAAAATATACAAAGGAAACTAAATAACCATGGACAACATTCGATGGAGAGTAGACACTGGAACCTGATATTGAAGAATCTCTTGCAAATTTGTGTCTAGAACCCTTGTGAAAGACCCAAATATTTGAAGACCTACAAGGTATGACAAAGGAGGACATGTAATCCGGTACTAATGAACAAGAAAACCAAGGGGATAATGACTACATTGAACTTTGGTTCTAGAAAATCATTAGGCCAAAATAACTCCATTCTCCAACATTTCTTGGTACCATATCAATTAAAGTTGTTGGTCACTCATATTCTGTTAATTTTCAAAGAATATTTTCCAAACTTGAATATGAGTATATTTTTAATCCTATTACACACATGGCTCCGTTGGAAATACTCCTACACTTGAGGAAATATTTTATTTTCCAAGAAGAGTAATATAATTTAGAAGAAATAAATGAATAAATTAAAGAGTAAAGAGAAAAATAAGTCTAACTGTGAAAATCAGGATTATGGCATAGTTGGACACGAGCTTTTCTTGAAAACCATGTTATTCGCTAGAAAATTTCTCAATAAATTTCTGCATCATGTTTATGGTTCAATTATGTTTCTTCAAAAATCATTTTTTCTTCTACTCGTGTTGTCTAATGTGGGATTCCCTAAGGCCCTCCTTCCAACAAATCTTGTCCCATCGACTTCAACACCTTATTTGGGGTAAAGATTAGAGACGTTTTATAATTCCTTGGAATTTGTGTGCCTTAATGACAAGTTTCCTCGCTAATAGCAGTGGGAATTCATTCATGTCCCATGGCTTTCTGATCCTACAGGTTACTAGACTTCAACACATTCATTTGTGCCTGACAAGATTCATTAAGGTACCTTGACACTCATTTTCATCAATGGTGAGTGGTCTTGCTTTGGTTAATGGCATACAACAATGGTCGGTAATCCAATGATTTCTCCCCATGCTCGACTTTATCACATTGACTCGCATGGAAAGAATTGAACCACGGGTTCAAGAATGCTTGAAGACTTTGTTGTTTCATATTATGTATAACAAATGCAAATTCTATAGATTTTGGCAAATAAAAAGGGAATATTAACTATTGGAATGAGCAAGTTGATAGCTTGTAATAATTCTAGTATTTTTTATGATGATAATATAACATTTTTGTTGTTTCTTATTGTGTGTTTGTTGTAGGATAACTACAACACATCCCAAGCTAGGAGGGCCCCCTACTTGGGTATGTGTTGAAAATTAATCTGCATCTTAGTTCATGTTAGTATGAATTTTAGTTAATGTTGGCTTTAGTTTTTTACATTTGCATGTTGCATGGTGTTGATTTCAAAGGAGTGGAAATAAATAACAGGAAATGATTAAATGATTGAATAGATTGTATACACGATAGTTACAAGAACATTTCCATTTAAGAAGTGAAATATTGTATTTGTTGGGCTAAGTAAATGTAGTCTAACATCTGAACATATTTCTTAATTAACTATACTCTCTCTGGTTTCATTTTGGATTTTGCAATGGTGTGACTCTTACCTACATGCAAATCCTCACTTATAAATGTTATCAAGTGAATTGTACAAATAGAGTGTGACTAGTAACCTGATAACTACAATTCTTATTGATTACAGTTTGAGTGATCGATGCATTTCTATGGAAGGCTTACTTGGTGTTAGGACCACACAATGTACATTTTTGCCTATACTTTTTGCCACTATTATACTCTTGATCACCCATATTTAAACTCATACTATCACTTTATCTGATCATTCCAAAGGTATACAACGTCCCTTCTTATTACTATACGTTTAATCTGTTTTGCATAATATTTTACATCACTCTCGTACTTGACCATTGATTAGAAATGCATAAGTGTTCAAAACTGCATATTAGCATTTGAGGCATGTTGCTGAAACACAGAACTGTCACACAGTCCAAGGTCGTTGTTGCTGAAACACAGAACTGATGCTAAAACACAGAGCTGTTGTATAGTCTGAGGTCGCAAATGCTGAAACACAGAGCTGTTACACAGTCTGGAGTTGCAGATGCTGCAACACAGAGCTGTTACACAATCTGGAGTTGCAGATGCTGAAACACAGAGGAAACCGCCAGGACCGACGATGCTGAAACACAAAGGAAGTCGTTACAGTCAGCGGTCAACAAAGCACCAACCGTCGCTCCTACATAAGAATGTCGACACAGTCAAGAGCGCAATTCACGTGGTTCAAACAACCCGTGAATTGTGATGTTGAAACAGCATCAGCAGCAACGAGAAGAAGTTGTTACACCAGCCGTAACAACAATACCTCATTCATCTCCTGTAATAGCATTTTGTTGCGCGAGACTAGGACATCCTATTCTGGTTTAGAAAGTAGATCCGACTAAAGATAGGACTCAGATACACATTGTAATTTTTGATCAATTGTATCGAAGGGGTTCCCTATTTAAATAAGAGGAAATCATCATTCGAGGGATCCAAGTTTTTATGTATTGAAAAGCTTCAGAGAGAGGGACGTATTTCATCTTCAGACTGTAATATGATATTTTGA
>ML788382.1:226594-243398 GCA_009831015.1 Picea engelmannii
CAGGATGGGGTACTATTGGCCCTCACTCTTCAAAGATGCAAAGAAATATGTCAAGGCCTGTGATAGCTGCCAAAGAGTAGGCCAACCTAATCATAGAGATGAAATTCCATTAAAACCCCAGGTAGTACTTGAACCATTTGAAATATGGGCCTTAGACTTCATAGGACCCATCAACCCTCCATCCAATCAAAAAGTTTATATACTAGTCTGCACAGACTACATGACTAAATGGGTCGAAGCCAAGGCACTCCACAGAGCGACTGAAGAAGCAGTTATAGATTTCTTATTTAAAGACATCTTCACCAGATTTGGAATGCCAAGAGAATTAGTTATAGATGGAGGACCTCCTTTCACTTCTCATGGGTTCAAAGCCACCCTTCAGAAATATCATATTCAGCAGAGAATGACTACACCATACCACCCCCAAGCCAATGGACAGGTGGAAAGCACAAACAAAGTAATAGAAGCCATTCTCACAAAAACAGTGAAGGAAAGTAGAAAGGATTGGTCCTACAGGCTCCTTGAAGCACTATGGGCCTACATAACTACCTAGAGAAATACTACAGGATTTTCTCCCTATGAATTAGTCTATGGAAAGAGTGTTGTTTTTCCTGTGGAATTTGAGATAAAAACCTTAAGGACTGCTTTAGCTGTCAACCTTGATCTAACCGATGCACAGATAGCCAGGTTGCAACAGCTTAATGAACTAGAGGAGAAAATACTAGATGCCATTCAGCAAACAACCATAATTCAACAGCAAAGATCACAATGGCATGACAAAAATATCAAGAACAAGCAGTTCCAAAAAGGTAATTGGGCCCTACTGTATGATTCTCGGTTCAAAGAATTTCAAGGGAAACTGTGTACAAGATGGCTTGGAACTTACGAAGTAGACATAGTTTTCCCCAATGGAACAGTAAGGCTCCTCACAATCGATGACTCCAGAACTCCATTACTTGTAAATGGTCATCGGCTCCGTCTGTACCAACGACCTATTTCTAAAGAAGATTTTAAGGTCACATGCATGGCAGATGCCCATTTTCTCTTCGTTGAGGGGGTTTCTACCCCTAATAGCAATTAATTCTTTTAAGTTAATTTTCTTTAGTATTAGATTAGATTAGATTTTATTTACTAATAATCCCTATCAAGAAATACCATGCTACAGTCGATTTTTGCAGATTCCCGATCGAAGCACAACCACTAGGAGAGGACGATCCTACTTCAAAGAGACAAGCTTTCATGATGCTGAAACACCACTGTTCAGCACTATTGACCTTCACGATGCTGAAACACCACCGTTCAGCACCTTTGACTTTCTTCTGATGCTGAAACACCACCGTTCAACACTCTTGACTTGCCTCCGATGTTGAACCACCACCGTTCCGCACTTTTGACTTTTCTCTGTTGCCGAAACACCACTGTCAGCAATCCGCCCCCTTTCCTTCATTACTGAAACACCAAACTCACACATTTTCCCCCATAACGGCTCGGCAGCCTTTTTGCCACTTTTTCCCATTCCCTCACCATCCTTCATTGACGAAACAACTCCGTCCAGCAATTGTTCCGCCTTTCCCCTTCTGTTGCTGAAACACCATTACCAGCAACTTTTCACTATTTTTTCTCGATGCTGAAACACCATTGTTCAGCACTTTTTTTATTCTTCCCACTCCCAAAACACTCCAGTCCGCCATTTCCTCACCATCCTTCATCGACGAAACAACTTCGTCCAGCAATTGTTTCGCCTTTCCCCTTCTGTTGCTAAAACACCATTACCAGCAACTTTTCACTATTTTTCCCGATGCTGAAACACCACTGTTCAGCACTGTTGACTTTTTCCCGATGTTGAAACACCACTGTTCAGCACTATTGACTTTTTCCCGATGCTGAAACACCACTGTTCAGCACTTTTGAATTTCTTCCGATGATGAAACACCACCGTTCAGCACTTTTGGCTTTCTTCTGATGCTGAAACACCATTGCTCAGCAGTTCTTCATCTACAATAATTGTTTCGTTCTTCTCTGTTGCTGAAACACCAGTCTTTCACCATCATCTGTCAACAATATTTTACGCCCTCAGATTATAGCTCGTCCTTCTAGTCAACAAACCCTCGACACAATTTATCTATTAGATCAAAGGTCTCCGCCACGACAGGACTACCACGGACAGGCATGATATCTTGTTTGCAGAATGAATCAAACGATAAGGCGAGGTATGTAAATTTTATGTAATTCAGTTAGGCTATAGTTAATGAGAAAGATTCTAAGTCATTATGACCATTCAAGTGCAATCATTACTAGTCGCACTTGACGGGAGGGGAAGTACACATCAAATCCGCGATACCATCATTTCACCCTATTTCACTGCCGCCATCCCCATTTCACCACCCTTTCGTGCATTTAACCACTATTCCTGCATAAAGTCGCTCGGAAAACTCACTCTGTGCAGAAGTTGATACACAAACTCTCGACGTTGTATCTTACTGAGCTAGTAGCCATGGGAGGATCTGTCATACGGAATGAGCCCGCCACCACAAAGTTGTTAGAACACTATCCAGCAGTGTATCAAATCTTCCAGCAAGCAGGATGGCTCAATTACTTCCACAGACTTCAGGGATATAATGAACAGCAAGTCCTACAGTTCACCCTAAATCTTCAGGAGGACCATTCTGTCGTCGAAGGGGTCTGAATATCTGTAACAGAAGAATATATAGCAGAGGTCTCAGGCCTCCCTATCAACGGCACTCGCATGTTCATCTGAAAACACATCATTAGGAATGTTCAGCAGAACTTCTTCCTGCCCGAGGAACGAATTGAATTGAAAGGCAGAGGTGTCCAACTCAGTTCATTGCCACCCCCATGGTCGGAAGTCGCCAGATTCATCAAGCATTACCTGACCTGTGAAGGTTGATATCAGGTAGTTTATCAGCACGACTTCCTTCTGCTTTCTCATTTAAGGCATAACAGAAGGGTCAATATTCCCTATTATTTGCTGGGCTGTTTGAAAAATATGGCACATTACTGTAGAAAGGATAAAGATCCAACCCTGTCACTCACCCACCACCGTCTTGTTCAATTTCTCATCCACAGGGGTTTTGACCAACAAAACCGTCCACTAAATAACCCACCCATAAAGCCCCAACCAGCTGCCGAAATTCCTCAGGAGAAGCAACCGCAAAACCCCCCAGACTCCCCCGAAGTACCCAATAGCCCGACCACATAACCAACCAGTCCAGTCAATTCCCCTACCCTACCAAATCCGCCACATACCTTACCAGAGTCATCCACTCCCGCCCTTCATATTCTTAGTGATGACTCTGAACCAGCTAATTCCTCCTGCCCCATCATTGAAGAAAGACCCTCACGAAAACGAAAACAAATTCCCCCCTTTCCACCCTTCTTACGGAAAAAGCGAACAAGAGCCTCAACAAGGCCACTCTTTATGACCACTACCCTAGATCCCCCACCAATTCGACTGATACCCTATACACCTCCAACCTCACCAATCCCGGGATCTTTGCCTATTCCAACCTCAGGCACTGAAACACAAGAACCAGATGCCCAGGATGCTGTGACATCATCTGTCTCACATAAAGTAGCTGAAACACAAGAACCAGCTACCCACTCAGTGGCTGAAACACAAGAACCAGCCATAGCTGAAACACAAGAAACAACTACGGCTGAAACACAAGAACCAGCCGCTGATATTGAAATAAAATTACAGGAACCAGATACCCAGCCATCATTTGTTTCAAATAAAGTAGTTGAAACACAAGAACCAGCTACCCATCCAGTGGCTGAAACACAAGAACCAGCCACTGACTTTGAAATTGAATTACAGGAATCAGAGGCCCAGAATGTTGCAACACTACCCTCCTCAAGCCAAGTAGCTGAAAAACCAGCTACCCATTCAGTGGCTGAAACACAAGAACCATCCACTGATACTGAAATTGATATACAGGAATTAGAGGTCGAGGGTGCTGCAACACTACTCTCCTTACACCAAGAGGCTGAAACACAAGCATCAGCTGTCATTCCTGTAGCTGCTCCACAAGAACCAGCTAATGAGGCTATGACTGCCACACAAGAACCAGTCATCTCTCAATCTGAACCAACAATGGCCGCTGTCTTGGAAGAAAATGATTTTTTAAAGTCTCAATTGGAAGCATATCAGCAAGAATTAGCCAGGGCAAGGGAATCAAATGAAAAAGAACTAAATTTGTACACCTTAGCTCGAATAGAAACCTTGTCAGAGGAAACTACAGAAAGCCTGTGTAAAGAATATATGGGTTGCCAATGTGGAGATATTTACTATCAGGCAGGCTATAAGGTGATTCAAGTCCCAGTGCCAGGAGCAGCCCCTACTCCTTCACCTTTTGAAGTCAAGGAAGAACCTGCTGCAACACAAGAACCAGCAGGCCCTAGCAAGCTCAAGACTGAACCCTGTATTGCAACAAAAGAAGCCCCTACCTTTCTCAACAAGGCTGTACAGACAATGCCTATGGATGAATTTACACCTCCCAACCAGATCAATCTCTCCACTTCTAGGGAACAATCTACTCAAACCTTGCCTCATCCCACTACTTCCAACGCTGAAACACAGACTCATCTATGGGACGAGCAGACAGAAATACAAAAATGGAAGAAAGAGTATGTTGAAACACAGGCCAAAAACCTACAAGTGCACAGACAAATCTGGATAAATCATACTTACTCAAATTGGGAAGCATTAGAACAGACACGCCAGGAAGCTCGTGACCTCAAGAAGAAAAACAAAGACTTGAAAGGCAGATTGGTCCTGGTATTTGATTTGGTACAGAAACTACTGGCCACAAGAAAGACATCTTGTAACTACTCATTATTCCTTATGGAGAGACTCGCATGGTTTCAGATCAAATCCATTATAGAAGGTAAACCCCATGGAGTACTACAACCAACAGATTTTGTCAAAACTTTTGTAGCAGCCTCTACTAGGGATCAACACCTCCTTTGTGAGGCATACTTCCATAATGAGGCCATTCCCGAAAACAGGATGCTAAACATAAATCCCCTCGTTGGGGACATTCAAATTCGAGCATTCACCTCCTTTCTCTATAATCAGATTTTGTGGCAAGATGACTTTTTGGCTGCTAAGCACAATGAAGATAATCGCCTCCTCTGGATTAGACCAGAACCACAGAGGGCAACCACCTTTATCACAGAATATTATGAGTTCTTAAAACAACCAGAGGTGACTGAACATGTTCAGCAGCTACAATCAGAAGTGCTCCAGGATTTTCAGCACATCATCAGATCCATAGAGATTCCTGCCCTCCAGGCCAATAACTTGTTTTGGCAGCAATCCACGGAGAAGAGACAAGAGCACAATCCTTTTGGTCCTACCAACCTTGAGGTAGCAATTTCCAGGATACCTAACTACATCCAGTGTGTTAGGCATTGTGCTGAAAACTGGATAGGGTACCAGTTTTATTTTCCCATCCTTTGGTTGCCAATAGAAAGGTATCAAATCAGTTATAAGATGCCTAAGAAGGCAGAAACAGCAGCATGGCAAAGATTACAACAGGTACAAGGGTTCATAATGCCAACAGACAGTACCTCCCACAGTTACTGCTTGAGTAACTTACATGCTCAGAGTCGGTATCCAGACTCTGATTCAGAGTGAGTTGCCTGAGGACATGCAACACCTTGAGTTGGGGGGGATGTTAGGACCACACAATGTACCTTTTTGCCTATACTTTTTGCCACTATTATACTCTTGATCACCCATATTTAAACTCATACTATCACTTTATCTGATCATTCCAAAGGTATACAACGTCCCTTCTCATTACTATACATTTAATCTGTTTTGCATAATATTTTACATCACTCTCGTACTTGACCATTGATTAGAAATGCATAAGTGTTCAAAACTGAAGATTAGCATTTGAGGCCTGTTGCTGAAACACATAATTGTCACACAGTCCAAGGTCATTGTTTCTGAAACACAAAACTGATGCTGAAACACAGAGCTGTTGTACAGTCTGAGGTCGCAGATGCTGAAACACAGAGCTGTTACACAGTCCAGAGTCGCAGATGCTGAAACACAGAGCTGTTACACAGTCCGGAGTCACAGATGCTGAAACACAGAGGAAACCGCCAGGACCGACGATGTTGAAACACAAAGGAAGCCGTTACAGTCAGTAGTCAACAAAGCACCAACTGTCGCTCCTACATAAGAATGCCGACACAGTCAAGAGCGGAATTCACGTGGCTGAAATAGCCCGCGAATTGCGATGCTGAAACAGCATCAGCAGCAACGAGAAGAAGCTGTTACACCAGTCGTAACAGCAATACCTCATTCAGCTCCTGTAATAGCATTCTTTTGCGCGAGACTAGGACATCCTATTCTGGTTTAGAAAGTAGATCCGACTAAAGATAGGACTCAGATACACATTGTAATTTTTGATCAATTGTATCGAAGGGGTTCCCTMTTTAAATAAGAKGAAATMATCATTCGAGGGATCCAAGTTTTTATGTATTGAAAAGCTTYAGASAGAGGGACGTATTTCATCTTCAGACTGTAATATGATATTTTGATAGATGAATAAAAGACTGCTTTGAGTATCCTTCTCTAGCTTTCTCGTTTCAGGGGAATCTTGTGAGAAGGGAGGGCCCACCTTCTTCACAAGATTCACCCGTTAGTTGTAGAAGTGTGTTAGTACA
This sequence comes from Picea engelmannii, assembly GCA_009831015.1. Taxonomy (NCBI): domain Eukaryota; kingdom Viridiplantae; phylum Streptophyta; class Pinopsida; order Pinales; family Pinaceae; genus Picea; species Picea engelmannii. The sequence continues at coordinate 233,297 of ML788382.1, forward strand.
ATCTTTGTTTATGATTTGATTAACTTTTGCTTGCTGAAACGCTACCTTTAATGAATTCCGCTTTGCTGAAACACTATTGAACTCTGTCTTAGTTTATTGAATGAAATTCGTAATTCTTTTTATTAGCAATCTTGTGTGATGATTTTATGAGGCTAGCCAGAGATTGGGTTAAGGGTTCATGCTTAGAAAGGAAGGGATCAGAATATCCTGTTCTCTGTAGGTTTCAATTACTTCTATAGTGTGCTAGCCAGAGATTGGGTCAAGGGTTCCTGCTCAGAAAGGAAGGAATCAGAACATCCTATTCTCTGTAGATTTCAACTACTTCTGCAAGTGTGCTAGCCAGAGATTGGGTTAAGGGTTCCTGCTCAGAAAGAAAGGAATCAGAACATTTTGTTCTCTGTCGACTTCCATTATTTTTGCAAGTGTGCTAGCCAGAGACTGGGTTAAGAGTTCCTGCTTAGAAAGGAAGGGATCAGACTATCTTGTTCTCTGTAGATCTCAATTATTTTTCAAAAGTGTGCTAATCAGAAATAGGGCTAAAAGTTCCTTCTTAGAAAGGAAGGAATTAGATGGCCTTGTTCTCTGCTAGATAGAGTTAATTTCCTCTGCATTATTGTTTTCATGAAAGAGTGTTAATCATAATTAAAGTACTGAAGTTTCTGTTGAGAGTAAGGGTCCTGTTCTCGGGTTGTAGAATAGTTGTTCTTTCCTGTTGCAAGTATTATTTTAATGTAATCCAGGATTCCTTAGATTAATCTTTAAGATCTGCAATAGGTAGGTTGCTTTCCTGTGATTTAATCCAGAACTTCAGTTCATTCAAAGCAAGTGTGATTAGTATAGTTTATTTTACTACAACTTTAAGTTGCTTTTGGAATTGAGCATATATAGTGCGTGGTTATCTTTGAAATAAAAGACTTCCCTGGGTTGACAGTTTATGTATCACTTGGTTGTTTGAATTAATTGAGCAATTATAGTGACCAACACTTGGTTTATGTTTCATTTAATTTCATTTCAAGCTTTGAGTGATTCCTTATTCTTTTAATTTCCATGATTTTAATTTCTTCCCATGTGCGATCGACTGGGTGTGGATTGCTACCATAAATATTAATAGGTTATGATTACAGGAATTCCAAAAAAGTGCAAGTTATGGGACCTTGATTAAACTCTAATATTTATGGATTTAATTTTACATTGCAAGATTTGTTTTATTTGACTTGATGTTTGATAGAGCTATGGGAATCGTTTGAACAATTGAGTGAACTAAATTATTATAGCTCAATGTTTAATCTTGACTTCTGGAAATAATTTATTAAGCAAATTTCCTTTTGAATTAAGTAGAATCGGTTAGCTTCTTGATCTTGTATAAATTTTCCTGGCATCTCATGCATTTATGAGCTCCCATATTCATAATTTAACAATCATCAATTTAAGCAATTAAATTTCTCGACATTTTTGGCACCATTATCGGGGAGATACCAAGGGATTAGGCATTGGTAATTTGGTTATTAGTTATTTCATTTTCTCTTTTTGTTGTGATAACATTCTATATGCAGTGAGATAGTGACGTTACTATGAGATGTGAGAACTTGTGCATTCACTATAGTGAGTATGTTATCTCTCTAAATCTAAAGAATAATGGTACAATGTGTTTTATTTTAGTCTGATTCACGAAAAGGAAAAGGATAACTCATGTCAATAAATAACTTTGTGACAGCAGGGTCTTAGTGGCATGAGGCATCCAAGTACATGATTGTTTATTAGACTTGCTTTGAATTTTGTTTCGTGTGGCATGTTTTTTCCTTTTAGCGGATTTCATTTTTATTTTTTACATTAAGGTAGAGAATATTTTTATTTATGGTGTTGTAAGAACCCCCATAGACTAATGATCTGTAAACTGTCATGGATATTCCACTGGAATAGTTATTCACAATAGATCCAATAAAATATTTAAATATTTACTATTAAAGTTAATTTCCTTTAGATCTCCAGAATATTTAGTTACTGATAAAATAGACAAAACACAGAAAAATAGAGAACAGTAAAATAAACTCACACCATCCAAAAATAAACAAAATATATGACCTAGGAAACCCAATACAGGAGAAAACCTAGGCAGAAGGTGAGGCTTCTCTGCTCTCTTTTATCTGGTATAGAAATTATGCAAGTACAAATAAAGAGGCACTCTATATGGAGTTTCCTTTGAATTGTGGCTTGTATGGCTGCTACAGAATATATCCCCCACTATTATGCCCACAGAATACCACTCTTAGATGTTATGCTCGGCTATGGAACAAGACACAATGCAAAAGAATGGAACCCCTTCTCCTCTTAGTGGCTTGGTATTTAACATAGATCGATAGCCATCTAGGGATAGTTTTTTTACTTCCTCAACCCTTAATTGTGATGGGTTTTGAAATTTCTAGAATCTTCTTGAAACTACACATGTGGCTCCCTTGTTTTTTTACTTCCTCAACCCTTAATTGTGATAGGGTTTTGAAATTTCTAGAATCTTCTTGAAACTACACATGTGGCTATCCCCATATGAATGAGTAATGGGGGAGGATGTGGCATTCTCTCATACCATGGTGATCAACACGATAGGTCAACTTGCAGGAGGCATAACTTTTGCATACGAACTTTGATTGACACAATTTTTGCATTGTTGGAAAGGTATCGATGTGTGGAATAGAGTCACATGGTCTTACCTATTCTAGGAAGGTTTTGACCCCAAAAAAATTAGTTTGATGCCTCAAAATTGGCCCGGGAAGGTTCTGAACCCCAATTTTCCAAACTGGGACCTGCCACTAAAATGGCCCTGCAGGATTATTCCTCCAATTTTTCCACTCTAAAAGGATCAAGATAGATGAAAAAAAATATAATGATCCAATATGGATCATACCTCCCGATTTAGGGAGGATTTTGGTCCCCAAAATATTTGTTGAATGAGGTGAGGAAATTTTTCCTCGACCCTCTCCCTAGAGTACCACTTTTCTTTACCTAGAAGTTGTCCTTTCAACCCAATCTACCAAAGGTCACGTTTCCCCTGTCTTGTTGTTTTGGACTGATTCTACAAAATTGTGTCCTTTGTTAACTCTGCCTGAGAATATGGTGCTAAGTCCTCTATGGAAGGTAGGACCTACTCCTCCTCCTGATCTAGCATGGAAGGCTCATACAGTTTGAGATTCTCCACATTCACTACTAAGTAAATTCACATGTATGGGGGTAGACTAAGTCTATAGGTGTTATCTCCCACCTTTTCCAATACCTCACACAGTTACATTTGTACCCAAAATTCAGCAACTGATTTTTTTGAAATTCAACAATTATGCGTCTATAATCCAACAACATTCTTTTTTTTAAACATTGGTGGAACGTCGTTGGATATTCGACAAAAAAAATCATTTGTCGGTTCGTCGACACATCTTCATCAAATATCCTGCTACATTTTTTGAATATTTAATATTAGTATCTGTCGAATATCTGACCATTGCACCGTTAGTTAATTGCCTCTTAAACACGTCAGACCCATGGTAGGGACGACGATAATCCAACATTCACAGTCATCAGAGTTATGGCCCAGCCATTGGAGGATGCCCCTCATGGTCGCCGATAATCCAACACCTTCAGCTGTCGGAACTATCACACAGTCATCGGACGCAAGTTCTTAGGAGTCGAATATCCAACGGCAATAATTTGTTTAAAAAAACAATAAATACCAAAATGGTATATATACCCATGGATATATCCATATATACATAGAGATATATATTGGGTTTATATACCAAAGTGCATCTAAAGGATTTGAAAGGGTAGTAGAAAATAGAGAGAAGGACAGTTGGTGGTTGAAAGAGAGGGTATTGGTAGTGGATGCAAATCCAAAGAGTAGACTACATGTGGGAGTGATGTCTACATAGTCAAATGAGTCTATGAAAAGATTGAATAAAGTGGGTGAGCATGTTGAGTAATCTAGATTGAGGATCATATAGTGAGAATTTATATCTAAAGGAAATGTAGATCAAATCATGGATGGGAGCATGATCGCCAATTCATAAGAAGAAGGATAAATCAATGGCATGTTCCAACTATTCAAACCATGACAAGCACAAGAAACATACATGGTATGACCTAAGGATACTAAAGGAAACCTAGAATAGTCACCACTCCTCTTGCATCTTGAGAAAAGTAAGGTAATTAGTAACTTTTTTCTATTTCTGATTTAAAAGCACCTCCTAACAATGCAGTGGATAGTAGTGGTGGAAAAGAAAGTGTAGTTTGAAATATTGGTAATAGTAGAAGTGCAGTAGTGAGTTTTGATTCTAGTTCAAAAATATTGACTTACCTAATAATTCATCTAGCTCCATAAGGTTTCCTTTTTACAAGAAATATGAGCAAAAGTATGGCTAGAGAAACAAACAATACCACAATCCACCTCCCCAAGTTCTGAGGAAAATAAAATAGTGATGTGAAGTAACATTGGTTCCTCTACGAATCAATCTGGAGGGAAGAAATGGTCACAACCCCAGACACCAAACTAGTGGAGTTCCAAATCACTACACAAGGGAAGGATCTAGAAGGGTATATGAAGTTTTTCCAAACTAATATTTAAGGAATAACTAAGATTATGGATGAGGTAAAAGTGTGATTTGTGGCTGAATTTTAGAGGCCAAACTTAGAGCACTAGAATTGCATCAAGCTAAAGGAGATCAAACAAATGATTGGTGAAAGTGCTTGGGAGTACAATTAGTGCTTCCATGACTTGATCAAAAAAATCTCTTACCCATTCCACAAGGCTCAAAACAAGGAGTTTTTCACTCATGGTTTTCTTCCCTTGACAACAATGCCACTATTACAAAAAAAATGGACCACCTAGTGAGAGGTCTTGGCCCAAGCCATGGATATTGAATTGATGAATGGGTATATATGAGAGACTAGAGTAGGAATTAAGAATATATCCTTAAATAGTGTGATTACTAAGCTTTCTCAATTACATTTGGAACTCTCATACATAATAAAAACAAATCCATAAAATGAGACACACCAAGGTTAGGAGGAAGAAATATTGGTGTATCATATGTAAGATAGAGGGTCGCATGGAAAATGCGTATCCCTCATTAAGAGTTGATGTTACTACTCCTAACCCAATGACACCACCTACTAGGTTCCCATGCAACATGGTAGGTGAAAAATTTAAGATTTGTAGGTCATGCACCCACCATTGCACCATCACATGATTCTATAGAAGTATACTTCTATCATTTCTACCATTATCTATGATTTTTGTAGGGAAAACACTCATTCCACATAAAACTATCATGCCCTATAAGTGTTAGTGTAGTGGCTTGAGAAAAATACCTTCTAGGTGAAGCAGGAAAGCATTAGAATGACTAAAGGAGGGGTTCGAGGAGGATATGGTAGAGGTTACAAAAGTGGATATGAAGGAGGATATGTAAAGTAGGGATGGTAGCTACATCATCCCCATAATATGATATAATTGCAATGATATAGGTATTTTTTCTTGGGATTTCACCTAGTCGAGGAGGATTAAATGTGGTTAGTACAAGTCCATCGGTCATACGACCAAGAATTGTCCTAATATAACAAGTGGGATATGAGGGCGTGATAGTGGAATTCTTATGATTGCATATGATAACCTCCCCACATAAGAAAATATGCTCTTGTGGACCAAGGGTTTGATGTGGTGAAGTAGAAGGTTTGTTATTAATAATACTTGGAATCATTACAAGAAGAAACCACTATTCTAGAGAATGGTGCAAATAGTAACTTAGTGGTCGATAATCCCCCTAATCATCTGTGACTAGGTATAATAATTTAGGGATCACAATAAAGAGCTACTAGAAAGACCACCTCAACAAATATGGTTCATGAGTTCTTCCATACAATCATTAGAATACTATATTATGAAGGTATGAAAAGGAATTCATGGTAGGCCTTCAACATGCTATTTGAGGGGTGGGGGGAGTGGAAAGAAGAACCCATCCATTATTCCTAGCCTAAAATAAAATTTTGATGCATTGATCAAAATAAGAATCCTTGGACCAATCAAGAACTCTAGATGGATGTTTAGATCCATGGGTATGAGGTGTGACATGTCATGTTGGATATGGAATTGATGTGAACATACTTCAAAATAAATTGTAGGAGATGATGGGAGTTGATGTCTAATATACTCATAAATTCAATTGCAGCTAGTGAATTAGTACATAATCTACCCCATTGAATTCCTATAGGAATTTTAGGTCAACCATGGAAATGTGAAAACAATCTAAGATTTTGAAGTCATTAAGATCTTCGAGAAAGGAATACTTACCCTACCCTCCTTGGATACAAATGGGAAAATGACAATGAGGCCATAATTAAATTAAAGAGAAAGGAAATGTGATTTCAAACTGATGGAAGTAGAGTAATACAACCCATTGGTCCTATCAAAGGGAAGTGATACAGAGATCTAGTAGATGATTTCATGGTGATAAATTAGTGGACCAATTGTATAACTTGACTACAACAATGAGAGGTTATTATATCAAACCTACGATTGATGGAGAAACTATCTAGATAAGCATTTGTTCTATGAGTTAGATATCTAAGAAGCATTCCAAGATTGGCAGGATCACAACCAAGAGTTTCCATCTTCCCATTGCACCATGATCAGGTCTATCCATTGGATTGAAATGGAGCTACAAGACCCTACAATATTTGATGGTACAAGGGATGTTGAAGAGTTTATGGAAGATCTAAGAATAATGGTCCCAGGAGAGAAATTGATACCAAAAGTAGACATGATGTTGAGATCTGTGACATTTAGGTGGTGGGATACTCATAAAGATTCCCTTGATGGCTAGGAATAAGTCCAACCAACACTATGACATTGGTTTTCTCCACAACCCAAGTATTGGGTGATTGAATTTCCAAGGGTAGAAAAGGATCCAATCACCTTTTTAGAAGTCTATGAGGGGAAGATAAATCTAGTCCTACATGAAAATAGGTGCATCCAAAGGTGGACCATTGAGATCTTCCTAGAACAATAATGGGTCCATAAAATTATTTACACCTTGGGGTCCATCCCCAAGGCCTATTACCTAGATAAGGAGATCTGTTGGTAGACCTATAACTTGAAGGCTATAGGGGAAGGGTTCTACTCAATGTTCTTATATCTGGGTAAGGCCTTGAGTATCATTTTTTATATAAATTCCATTAAGTATTTCTTATTTGATATTAGGATGGAAAAACTATTGAGATATGTATGCAAAGAACATATACACAACCAACAAAATAAATAAACAATTCCTGATTGGGTAGATGAAGGTTAGGATTTGCAGTCCTGTGCTAAGATAACAAAGGAGATAGAAGAACAAGATGATTTGAATAAATTGTTGCACTTTCCACTATAAGAATCAAAGGGAGAAATATCAATAAAAGAGACAATAGAGTACCATATGGGAAAATATATTGGGAACCTTTAAATATATTGGTATAGAATAACAACCTACATTGGCATCCATAAGAGAATATTTGGATGATGAGATGGTATTTGAGGTCATAACATTTCTTAAGGAGAATGTAGATCTATTACTATAAATATTAACTAAAATAAATGGGAGTAAAGGGGAACTTGGTGAAATGAAAATAAAACTTAAGCTGACTTCTGATCCCACTATAAAACGGATCTATAGGTTGAATTTTAGAATCAAAGAGAGGGTAAAAGAAGATATTAGAAAAATTATTGCGTCTAGGTTTATATTCACCATACATGACTCAAATTGGATCAATCCAATACTAAACTAAGACAATAAAGTGGGAGGAGGAATACGGGTCAATGTTGATTTTTGGGGCCTAAATGCAACCAATATTTATGACTATTTCATATCCCCTTAAGTGATGGGGTGGTATATTAGGTAGTGGGAAAGGAAACATATTCATTAACTAATAGGTTCTCAAGATATCATCAAGTGCAAATAGTTGAAGAGGACAAGAATAAAACAATGTTTTTCACCAAGTGTGGCTCCTTTGTTTATAATGTCATTCCATTTGTCCTAAATAACACCATAACAATATTCTCCAGAATCGTAATAACATCCTTTAGAGAGTACATCCACAAGTTCCTAAAAGTGTAATTAAATTTCTACACTATATACAATCTACTACAAGATCATGTCATGATGTTATGACTAATATTTGAAAGATGTTAGTAGTTTCAGATCTCTTTGAACCTAGAGAATTGCATATTCTACATGCCATTTGGCATGCTACTATGCCTTGTTTTTTGCAAGGATTGTATGTTTGTGAATCTAGGTAAAATAGCAAGTGTGTTCGATATCAAGGCCCCAACCTATGTTCATACACCATAGTCAACTTTGGACCATAGTGGGTACTACTAAATATTTCTTAAGGGGCATGCCACTATCACAACCATCATGGAGTGATTACTAAATAAGGTCGAAGATTTTTTCTAGACTATATAATTCCAAGAATCATTAGAAATTTTGAAATAAAAGCTAGTAAATGTACTTATCCTAGTTTTACCAAACTGGAACCTCAAATTTCTTGTGCATGTTGGTGTCTCGACCATTTCTTTGGGAGAAATATTGGCACAACCCAGAAAGAGGAAAATTAGATCAAACAATCTAATTTTCTAGAAATAAGTTATCTAAGGTTGAGCACAACTACAACACCATAGGAATAGTAGGGTTAGAAATAGTGTATTTTTTATAGAAATTTAGGCATACTATGAGAGCACTTTAAATTATTCACACATCATTCTACACTCAAGTACTTGGTAAAAAAATTGGTTTCAAAGAGTTGCATCTGTAGTTGGCTACTACTATTTTAGGAATTTGACTTTGAATTTATAGTGAAGCTAGGAAGGACTAATGTTGGTCTAGACCACCTATCTAGATTGGAAATTTGATAGTTTAAATGGTCATGTGATGACCAGTTTCTAAACTATGATTTGGTCAAATTAGAATTAAGTATCATACTACTTGGAACGCATCACCATGTTCCTTGTTAGAGGAAATTTTCCTTGGGGGTATTCAACTGCATAGAAGAAATAGTTGGTTTTCAGAGCTACAAACTATTAGTCTATTCTCGGTTATCTATACAAGTTGAGCATAGATGGGATAATCAAGTGATAGGTTTTGGACCATGAGTGTTTGGGAATCCTATGGTAAATTCATAGTGGGGTGGTGAGAGACCATTATGATGGAAAGGCCACTATGAAGGAGAGACCACTATGTAGAAAATGATTTCGTCCCTGCTTGAAGAGACACATGTTCACCTAGCCATATTAGTATAAATAGGAGGTGCTCCAACTCATTTGTACACACACTCAGTCATCCAAAAGCAAGGCACAAGTGTTGAGGAGGAGCTACAGTAGCTACAGGTGTGCAGTAATTCCATGTTCAGTATTTTGGTACTCTAACTTGTGTGCTACCTTTGGAGAAGGTGTGCTACCCTATTTTATCTATTGGCTCTAGTGAGGCTTCCCATAATCATTCTTTCTATCAAAGGTTAAAGTGCTCAAGGGTGGCTTTGTGTCTATGGTTGGGTGAAAATGGTGTAGAATTGTCTATGGTGAAACGAGCAAAATATTCTAACAGATTCCAAGGGCGATCTTGCAAGTACTGAAGAGATTGATGATGATGGAATTTTCATTAGCCCTATCCAATATTGGATATATGGGGCTTGTGAAATTTTTTATTTTGCATGGAAAAAAATTTCCAGGGCTAAAGATTTGTACTATCACAAACCTTAATTTCCAATCCAAAAAAAAAATTATATCTAGTTATTCAATCATAATAATCTATTTTATTCATCTTCCTTCATAACTTCTTGCCACATAAGTTATATTATCTTATACTATAATGAGATGAACAACTCATTACTTAAAATTATAATTCTAAAGGTTATCCTAAGTCTTATTCCACTAAGACTAGGTACTTGATAACCTATATGTTTGATTTCACTAAGTTTCCATATTTACGAATTGAGGACAAGATATATATATATATATATATATATATATATATATATATATATATATATATATATATATATATATATATATATATATATATATATATAT
>ML788382.1:243460-265787 GCA_009831015.1 Picea engelmannii
TATTTATTTGTGTAGCATAGTTTATATGGAGTTTTGTATTATAGAGTCCTTGTTAAAGTAACTCATAGAAAATGTTAACCTATATATATATATATATATATATATATATATATATATATATATCAGATTTTAATATTCAACATAGATTAATACGGGTTTCAATATACCATGATTCTCATTACACAACATACAACATATATTAACAGAGGTTTCGATATACATCATATATTAATATTGGCTTCAATATACATTAACACAAGTTTTGTTGTGTTGCTCAGTGGATAACACTTGGCATAAGTGGAGTTATTGTCTAGTTTTACGAGTAGATTAAACTCGTATTGGTACCACTCCTTATTTGAATTCCCCACCAACTTTCCTTTGTTAACCATCATATCATACGGTGTATTTATCATGCAACGATCTTGCATGTGCCACCTGTGGTTTTCCATCTCGAGACGAGTTTTTCTCGGCATTTGTCCTGAGGATGTACACGTGTAGGGTCATATTGTTTCCAAGTGTTTGGGTTTTTGTTAGATCCTTAACCCTTCCAACCTCTTCCTAATTTGGCTCATTTCAAACTTCTTGGTTTTTATTTTCTCTGCTCTTCGTTTTACTCTAAGATGTTTTAAGTATTTCACGAGACTCTCTCCTATCCTTTTTAGAGTTCCTTTAGTTACATTATGGAAGTTGATGCTCCAGAAACTCACTTCGTTTTCTGGTGGAATTATTGCATGAGTGTTAGGCATTCATAGTGTCGCTGGATTTCAGTTGGTTGTGTCGTCCCTAAGATGGTAAGATATTGTTAACAAACTCTTTACTTGTTTTGTTTCTCCGTAAATTTTTATTATCAGAACCATCAGTTCATAGTGGTGGGTAATCGTTATATCGTCGTCTCTATCTAAATGTCTCTGCGACATTTTCCATAGTGAACTTCTTGTTTCTATGCATGTTGAATAATGCATATATAATGAATGATAGTATCATTCCATTTGACATGATTAATAGTTGAAGGTGATTGAATTATTATTATGTTGTAATTCTAGGAAAACTTCATGGGATGTCGTAAGTGTTTCAATAAAATGATGATGTGTGTGGATACTCATGGTTGGGTTGGTTGGTTGAAATTTTAGATATATTGCAAGTAGAATGGTCTTAGATATGGAAATAAGTGTAAGTCCATAATGAATATTGGGTGCTACCTCATGCAATAGATAAACATTATGAGAGGGAATATCATACTCGATAGATGATGGATGTTGAAGTTGGAAAGCTTGGGAAGAAAGTCAGTGTTATGACACTAAAACCCTATTATTTCCACAATTTATTGGGTACATACTACTAGTGGATGTCTAGTAGCAAGTTGGCACTCTCCTTGCACATGAAAACCTTGGAAAATGATGGATTGTTTGATTCATTGTGTAACAGAGAAGGGGATTCCAGAGCCTAGAGGGTGAGTACAACAAGGAATTGGAAACTTAAGGATGCATGTGGTTGGAATCATGAGGGTGTTTCCAAGGATGAATTTTTTTGTGGCATCTTGGTGAAACAAAGAAACAAGCACACAAATAATTATTGTATTATGTTTGCAAAATTATTTTCAAATACATGATTACATTTTGGAGTTGAGACCTCCAGTGGCTAAGATAATTCTTGCATGATAATGTCTATAACATATATGTTTCCTTAATGTTTGATATAATAGATGAAGAATGAAGACATGAATTGAGTACTTAGAAAGAAGAGCACCAGAAGGAAATGGATCTCAAGAACAAAGGCTTAGGACAATTAAAGTCCCATGGACTTTTTATAGCTCGGAAGAACCAAAGCGGGAGTTGGAAGATACGATGTGAGAGGCATACCCATAGCTATTTGAAAATTCGAAGACTCCATTATTACAGCTAGAGTCCCTGGAGACACAACTATGAGACTTCATGGTCGATATGTGTTGGAGCCCTAAAGGGAAGTGGGATAGCTTGAGGGATTTCATGGAAAAGAAGGGGATCCCATTCCTTTTGTTGTGTAGGGTAAGGGGAATGAGAGATTGATGGTTGGAGTTGTTGCAAGAGTTAGTAAATTGTGAAACTATTGTGACTAAAGTTCCTAGAGCCACAACTCTAAGACTTCATGGTCAGTATGTGCTAGAACCCTAGAAGGTAAGTGGGATAGCCTAAGGGACTGTGGAGTAGAGAAGGGGGTACACTTCCTTGGGTTGTATAGGCTGAGGAGAATGAGAGATTGTTGGCTTGGAATTGTTGCAAGTGATATTAAATTGTGAAATCATTATGTATGTACACATGTATGGTGATGTGCACTAAGGACAGTGAAAAAATAAGGGGGAGGGGATGTAACATCCCATTTGTAATCCCCATGAATTGTAATGTAATTGTACATATCTTAAATAGGTTGGTGATCCATTATGTTTTGGGTCGAGGAGCCTAGCATTGTAATATATAAATCCATTGATTCAATAAAAATACATTGTTGGTTGTGATATGAGAGGGATGATAATGTTGGGGGGTTATAATTCCACAAGAGAGGGGATAAAGAGGGGGTCCAATGGGAAATCCCATATGCCTAATAACCCAATTCACTCCTCTAAATCATTTTGTTATTAAATATTTTCCCCTTTGACTTATTAAAACCAGTCATTACATGCATGTAAGAGGTTGGTGGGCAAAGTCATGTCACCTAGATATTGAAGTATGGGCTTAGCACACTCATGTAAGAGGTCAGTGGGAAAGTCATCTCACATATTTATGACAACATGGGTTGAGTACAACCACTTTTTGGGAATTGTGAGAGTCAAACATGAATGGGAGAAAAGGAAATTTGAGTAGAGGGAGAGGACAATTTGTTTTGGACAACAAGAGGAGAGAAAAAGAGAGTTGGTTGTTGGAAATGGGAGGAAATCATACTAAGTAAGGAAAAATAGCTTGGTTGAACTAGGTTTTATGCTAAGAATTAGGTTTTTATGCTTGTAAGTAAGTTTCTTATTAAGGAAATTGTTCAATATCCTGTGAGAAGGTTCTTGTGAGCACTTCTATCATAGTTGAGATTCTTGGAGTCCCCAGTTGCGATATTCCTTCACCAAATTTTGTTGGAGCCCTAAAGGATGTTGGCTCGTACACACTTTCACACGTCCTTCTTAATGTTGGGTGATTGAAGACCCAATGTTCTTCCAAAGTTGACCAAAAAAAAACCCAAGGCATAAACATATCAATCCTCAGCAAAAGTTTGAAGAAGTTCTCACCCGAGACGCCATGAGGATCACAGAAACCATATGGTCTTGTGTCGATGATGATGAAGGAATAATTTATTAGAAATCATTCTAGGTTGTGTTATCAGATAAATCGGTAAATGAGGACATAAACTAATCTCCCTATATCCACCTAGATCTAGAACAAAACAAGACAGGACATGGCGCTTTCTCTAAGCTCTAATCATCGAATTTACTATCAAACAAGAGATGAATGACATACCTTTGAATGTCGCTTCCTTATATCTTTGTAGTCCCTACTTCACTCTAGTGCTCTTGTGATATTGGATCTGTAATGACACAAACCAACCAAAGTGAAAGCAACAATAGTATACTCAATGAAATCTTATACATGTGATCAAGGAGTCATGTAATAAAATGAGAATGATTTTATGAGAAAGAAACATGCCACTGTATTATATAATGTGGAAGAAAGATATAATTGGATGCCTTGATGTCATCAGGTTCCTTCCAACAATCCCTTGCTTCCCACACACTTCTTGCTCCAAGGATTCTGAGACCATGGATCTAATAGCTACTCACAATCTATCTTAACAAAGCAAATCTCAAAGCCAACATACCAAGCTAACAATCTCAAGCCAAATTTCTAATCTCAAAGGCTAAAGAACTTTCCAACCCAATCAAGCTAACTTTCTCCATGAGATATCCTCTCCTTTTATAAGTTGAAGAGGATAAGGTGAGGAGGTTAGGATGATCCCAGTAAATCATGAAAGCGAGTAAGATCCAAACTATTCGGAGGCCACCTCACCATATAATCTTCTCCTTCTGGAAGAATCAAGAAAATGCTCATTTTTCCCACGTATGAAGGTCGTCGCACCCTAGCTATACATCAAACTGCGAAAAATATGCAACCTAGATATAGAGCAAGGTGCGGAAATCAGGCATTTTTGCACCCTGCATATAGAGCAGCCTACGGAAATCCTCCAAAATAGGGTTTTTACAGAGGAAAACACAACTTCTTCTCTCAGGAAAAGTTCTTCTCCTTTCTTTCTTTAGGAATTCAGGCCATTGACCCCTCTGAAGGCAACAGATAGGTTTACATCATTAACAGTCATAGGAATGATGAAAATAATGTGTAATAGGTTGCCATTCAGACAATCCATTGAAACCCACTTAATAACTAACAATATACAACAACAACACACACACATTCAATTGACACACATCATAAGACCAGAATCACCATATCTTTATTATCTTCATTCCACCATCACAAACATACATTAAGAAACTCATTGATTGGTAGCAACAAAGCCTTGCTCTCTTATACATTTGATCAGTGTTACATTACATAGCGCCATGCACTTTCCTTCAAACTCTACAAATGTGACATACTTGGACTTACAACCAGATATATTACAAAATATAGGCTCAAAGTGAGCTCAAGGACAACAATACCCACAACCATCAAGTAGAAAAAATTGACTAGCTAGATAAATCTCCTTCTATTGTCGGTGCTCCCTTTTATTTGCTTCTCAACTTTGGTGCTCTGTCACTTTTAGTTTTTCCCCACTCACTCCTTTGGCTGCCAGTCCCACACGTTTCTATCACCCACATGCATTCCACGTAGCCTCTTTGGAATTGTGGCAATCTCAACTACTTTCCAACTCATATTCTTATTGCTCCATGTTCCCTCATGCTGCCTATAGTAATCATTCATGGATATTTCTCAAAGATTTATTTCTTGATTATGTCGTGCATGTAGTATCTTATTTCTTGATTTATTTCTCAAAAAACTTGGATTGACATGCATTGGAAGAACTTGAATTGGTGCGCATTAACAAGAGTTGATCTAATGTATGTGCCTCATGTCACCCCTTGCATAGTTGCTTGAGTGTGCAAAAAATTGGAATAGGTGCGAATAACTTTGTTTGTGTGCATGTGCAATATTAACCCAAAACTTTGGGTGCAAATAGGCCCCTGCTGCTATTATTTGGCTTGTCCTTGAGCCAACTGCCTCATGGAGTGACTGATGCGATGGACAAAATCATCTTCATGAGTTCCTAGACGAACTCCTTGAATTGGTGATCAGGATCATTTAGGTTTCCCTAAAGTTAATGGGTGAGTTTAACAACTACATATGCGTCAGCTATTGTGATGTAAGGAGTTTTCAAATCCATTGTTCCCATTTCCTTGATCAAGGGGCCAACAACAACTTGCACTTTTGTCATCTGGGTATAAAAAGTTGAGGTCTTATCAACCACAATAGTGATTATCTATAAGATGATTTGTTGTTCATCCTGGATGATAGAAACCTCTTTAGTTTTATATGCAATAGTTGTCATCGCAATCAAGCACTCACTTGGAGGTAGAGAATCCAAGCTAATGTTTTGTTGTGTGACCTCAGCCTTAGCTGCGCGAACTCTATCATCATTTGTATTCAACTTGGGGGGTTTTGTAAATGATTCCATAAGTTGAAGCTGCAATCAACCACCCCCGAAAATTACTTCAACCTATGTTGGCCATATTGGATAGTTGTTTTTTCCAACATGATTTTGCGTTGCTATGGAATTACCTCCGAGTTCATTTGATGGAGTGGTGAACGTAGAGTTGTAAGTTGTGAGTCCAAATTTTGTAGGCAGGCCTTCACATATTAGAGCTTAATATAGGGGAGAATGTCATGACCTTGTGTTGAGGTAGTTGGTATCTGCACATATAGACTATCCACCATCCCAATGAAGTCAGTGAAAGCTGTACTAATCTCATTGTATTGATCCTTTGTAGTGGCATGTGTCGCAACTTCTGTATCATGTTATTATTGCAAGGCTTAGTGATCTTGAACCTCCTTTTGATAACACTCATGCATCTGATTGTGCACAACAATGTCCACTTGATGTTGTGGTTGTATTTATGTGTGAGCATGACCAAGTGTGGTGTCGATCACTCAACTTGGAAATTAGAGTGGCAACACATTCTTGCACCACTGGATTCAGAATTGGTACCAACTGGATGTCAGTATTGGTTATGTCCATCGAGTTTGGTATTGACAAGTCAAATCGAAGAACTCGTGTGGGATTACTGGAACTGATCATTGAAGTTGGTGACCTTGGTAGATTTTCAGATGACATCATTGTGCCCCCAAGTTGGAAACATATATGGTTGACATTACGAGTAGTCTTCGCTTGGATTTTTTGTTGCAGTAAAAACTATATTTTGAGAGTAGTGATCAAAGTTGCTACGCCAGGTGCCTTCTGTCCTAGACCTTGTTGTAGCAGGGGAGTAGTAATGTGAATGGTTGGACCACTTCATTTCCTTTTCACAATGGCTAGGGTAAACTATGTTGAATGTTTCACAGAGAGAGAGTCTCAAGGTCGCTTGGACAAGTTGTCATCCTTGGATCCCCCCCCAATGTGGACCATGCATTGTGCCTATAGCCACACAGCCTCAAACCACTTGTGGTCCTGGTTGCACTTAGTGCACATTTCTAGAGTCTCCATTTCTTCATCCAGAACTGGTTGTAGATGTGTCGGCCACTCGGTGACCCCTTGTTGGATGTCCTCTTCCGTGACACAGAATGGGAATAATTCCATTGTCTCTCCTTGGTTATCAATGTGATAGATGTAAACATTGTGAAAATTACATTCAAACATAAAGTAGCTATCATACATGTCAATAATGTTGTGTGGGATGTGCACTTGTGAAGCAGTTTCCTATATAAATTGTTGGTACCACTATTGGCATCTTTTCTCGTGGGATTCTTGGATGGAAGGATCCCTTATTTCATGCAATATTAGGAATCTGGGAGCTGTAAATAAAAAGGCAGTCCCAACAACTCGTTCAAATCCCGGAGGGGCCCTCCATATAACCATGGCGAGGAGTAGAAAATCCAACTGTAATGAAAGTCCTTCCCAAGGTTCTAGGAATCTAGGCAGTTGTCAATGAATTCATTTGGTATGTAGTGTGCCCAAGCCATATAGACACCTACGAAACACTGCTCAATGGTGATGACAACCTCAAGTGGGCACTCCTCCTTCATACAATTGCGCAGGATTTTACAGGTGATCAATTGGGTAGCAAACTAGAACGGTTGAGCATTGATTTTAGAAATTACCACCTCACGTGCTCCTCAACATCTACTATACATGACATATACCTCTTTTTGTCAAGCATCTTTAGAAGTTAGCACTTTTTTGGGATCTTCACCATGCATGGGTAAGCTTGTAACCCTCTAGATCATTGTTGCATCAATCAGATATTTTCTCCCCAGCCAAATGTATCCCCCATGGAGACGAGTAAGTAGGAAGCAGACATAAATGGTCATTGGCCCCCCATGGCCAAAGTTAGGGAAATCAACTAGGGACAGTATATCGGCCTATTGAAGAGGTATGGCCCGGTCTTGTGTGATCACCAGTTGTTGGTGGTCTGCACTTCAAACCACCTTTGCATAATTATGAAAATCCAAGGTAGGGAACTATTCAGGATCTCGAACATCATAATCGACAAAGTGTACATATTGCACTTTTTCCATCCAGGATCATATGAATCTCACACTTTGGGAAAATGGCGGCTTTGGTATTTTTCAATATTGGGAGATCTTAGATTTATACGGGCCTGCAACCTTCTTGACGAAGCCATTTAAATTGTCGTTGGTGAGTGTATTGTTT
Source organism: Picea engelmannii (assembly GCA_009831015.1). NCBI lineage: Eukaryota > Viridiplantae > Streptophyta > Pinopsida > Pinales > Pinaceae > Picea > Picea engelmannii. Next base: position 251,342 of record ML788382.1, read on the forward strand.
GCTAGCGTTAGTTTGGGTATATTGTATGCATACTTGATTCTGCTATAATTTTCCCTTGTTCTAAAGTTTTGAAATTTTTCTTGTAGAAATAGGAATTTTGATGCTTAGTTGGACAAGTATTAACTTGAAGAGAGGAAATTTGCCAAGCGACTACACCGACATAGCTGGGGGGACATGCATTAAGTCGTTAATAACTCAGAGTGTCATATGATGTTCTTCAATCCCCACCAAAACATTTAGATTGTTACCATCATGGAAGTCCATTCAAAAGTAAATGAGTGAGGGTTTTGTGATGTGGCCCCGCCGACATTTTATATTTTTGAGCCACATCAGCCCTGTGCTTGCACGTGTCCTTCTTAGCACTGAGGGGTTGAAGACCCAAGGTTCGTCCAGAGTTGACCAAAAAAACCCAAAGGCATCGACATATCAATACTCATCCAAAAACTGAAGAAGGTCTCACCCAAGATGCCATGAGGATCAAAAATATCATCTGGTCTTGTGTTGATGATGATGATGATGGACTAATTCCATATAAATCCATCCTGGTTCGCATTTAGAAAATCCATTGAAAGCCACTTAATAACTAACAATATACAATAACACACACACACATTCAATTGACACATGAGTAACACATCATAAGACCAGAATCATTATAGCTTTATTATCTTCATTCCACCATCACAAACATACAGTAAGCAACTCATTAATTGACAACAATAAACCCTTACTCTCTTATACATTTGATCCGTTTTACATTACATAGAACCATGTTCTTTCCTTAAGAATCTGCATATGTGATAGAATCGGATTTATAACCAGAGACAATACAAAACATAGGCTTAGAGTGATCTCAAGGACAACAATACCCAAAACCATCAATTAGCAACAACTGACTAACTAGCTAACTCTCCTTCTGTTGTGGTTTCTCCCTTTTATTTGCTTCTTGGCTTTGGCGCTCTGTCACTTTCATTTCTTCCCCACTCGCTCCTCTGACTTCCAGTCCCACATGCTCTTATCACCCGCATGCATTCCATGTATCCTCTTTGGAATCATGGCAATATCAACTACCTTTCTAGTTCATCTTCTTACTGCTCCACGTTCCCTCGTGCTGCCTATAGTAATCATTTAAGGAGATTTCCCGAATATTATTTTCTTGATTCCAGTGTGCATGCTGTGTCTTCCTTATTTCTTATGTGCATCACAAAACTCAGACTGATGTGCATTAGAATAACTTGAACCGGTGCGCATTAACAAAACTTGATATGGCGCATGCGCCTCATGTCACCCTTCACGCAGCTACTTAAGCACACACAAAATTGGAACAAGCACGCACAACTTTGTTTTTGCACGCATGTGATATTAACCCAAAACTTTGGGTTCCAAAAAGGAAAGAGGGATAGCTTGAGGTACTATGTGGCAAAGAAAGGGATCTCATTCCTTGGGTTGTGCAAATTGAGTGGAAAGAGAATTGGTGGATTGAAATTACCATTGGAGTAGTATATTGTGAATTTATTGGGTATTATGTTGTTGTGTGGAAAATGTATATCTATAGGAGGCATTATTTTCTTGTGGAATCATATCTCTGGCTTGGGGGTGGCATGTTATTAAGAGAATTGTAACAACAAAGCCTACGATTGGGAGGAACAACCCTCATACGCAGCCAGTTGGTGACATTTGCTTATGAAATAGGTATTCTACTCATTGTTCTCATTTACAGTTGTAATGTTATTTCTTATTGCTATGTTTTCCTTGTGCATTTTACTATGTGTTTATGGATGTTGTATATAGATAAATAGCTTGCATTCACGTTTTTAAAATTTACTGGTACTTGCATGATAATTTTTATCTTGTTACGTGCATTTATTTTAATCGATATCAAAGTTTTTTTTTTTCTTGGTAATGGGTACATTACACCCCCCTAGTCATTATCGAACACTATGACTATCACCATAGATGTTATATTTTGTATGACTTACATGTGGTTCAACACGACCTCCAAAGGTGTGAAAAAGTAGTAGAGGCTCAATGTCAAGTGGGGAATTCAACAACCAGATGGGCTTGGTGGAAAGAGGAATTCAAATGCAAGTTAAGGGCAAAGAACAAAGTCTATGATGATCATGCAAGGGAGAAAACAACTCAATCTGGAGTTGAGACAAGCAAAGAAGCAATTCTCTACCTTCATGAACTTTTATAATGGGCATTATCCAGAATTAGATGCATAGATTAGAGAATCGAAATATCTGGTTATTAGAGTAGTGGGGTATTTGTATATTCCCCAAGAGGTAATTCATCCCCCTCCTACTGTAGTTTCTATGTCAATTGGAAACCCTTCTCCTAGTGGCTTCTCTTGGAATCATGGTGGAAATCCTTAGTATAACGCAAACCTAATATTGGCTATAGTAGCTATCAACATTTTAGACAAAACTACAATGAGCATGCACAATGAAAACATGGCAATGGAGACTCAAGTAGGCTCAAATAGGTAGAATTTAGAGTTTTAATTATCAATCTTAATTGTCATTATGTTTTTTCTAGTAATAATGTTGTTATTGTAGTTTGTAAGGAAATATACCTATTAGAACTACTCATATAGACTAAGAATAAGGTTAGATAGAAAATTTTGAATTAACAAGGTATTTCTCTTTTAGTTGGCTACGAACTTCTTATATATTTTTTTTATTACATTGTTATATATTTCAAATGTGAACCTCTCTAATACAAAATCTAACCATTCTTGTGAGAAAAAAAAGAAGAGAGAAGTATTATATTGACAAATGATCCAATGAATCAAAAACATAATAATAACAAAAAAGCATAAGTAGTAGCTTTGTTTTTTTGGAGTGGGGAGGAGAGTAATTTCATTAATTAATAAATATTACAAAAATGGTTACCTTGTCACGTGTTGAAGTGGACTTTCATTCTCCAATCTTTGCATTTCGCTCTCAAAGGTCACGTGCGTATGAATTCAAAGTGTGCACTTACAAATTTTGTAACATAACTTTAACACATTCTAAACATCCTTAACCCACATGAATGAATCTCTTAAATAGAATGGTGATTCTTTCCAAGTTTATTCTCATAGTTGTGTCCATTACTTCATGAATCTTGAATTGTTAGTTGTTTACATGCTCTCTAGTAATCATTGACTTTATCAACCTTATGTATGTCAAGTAGGCACTCTCATATCAACTTTGGTTGTGTTTAAGGGACCACGTGATTATTATCGTGATATGTGCATGGTAACATTACTTTTAAGACAAAAACAATGTGGGCTAACGAAACTTATGATTTTCAATTTTTACCAAAGATATTAAGCCATTCCAATATTTTCAATTCTTACCAAAGATATTAAGCCATTCCAATATTTTCATATCTTAAGTTTATAGGCCACATGGTTATGCTTTCGAGAGTCAACACTAATTGTTGCAAGGTGACGAAGTGACATGCAAACATTTAGGGAAACAAAAACATAGAAGTAAACTTCATGTACCTTGTCCGTGTTTTAATTTCCTTACTTCCCATGAGCAAAGATAGGATTCCATTACTCAACTTTAGTTTTAGATTACAAGTTGGGGGTTACTTATAAACTTCGATACCAGGTCGTATATTTGTGACATTCAAGTATATTCAAAATAAAAGTGAACATATGGGGTGGCCAAAGGTTAAATGGGTAGATCAGGGTCATGGGAGCTCATTATCAATGTAGAAGGTGGATACATCTTAAATTTCTCTTGATGTTTTAGTGAAGTGACAAATAATGTTACGTAAGTTATAATCATGTTTAATGGATGATTTTAGTAGAAGATATGGAGATTAAAAAATAAACTACATATGCAATTTAAAATTAGTCATCAAACATAACATTATGAATGATGAGATTGCACTATATTATCAATCTTTATCGATATCTTCAAATGTTGTGAATACTTACACCTGTCCATTGACCATATACCTTAATTCAAATAAGTTTCATGTTCATTAATTTCCACTAAAGCAACATTTGGCTAAATGAGGAGCATTAAATCAAGACAAACTCTCGATGAATTATTTAAACCATGTATATATGTAACAATGGCACATTGGTATTGCAAATACATATATAAAGTAAAACTAAAGAAAATATATAATAGTCGTAAGGCTTAGGGGCACCTCCAAACTTAAGTAGATTGTATCTAAAAACCTAAAATGTATGGAAAAATAATTATCCAAAAGAACTTTTTTAAGTAAAGAGATGGTTAATTGGGTCTAGCTCAAGTGGTTGTGGGAGGGAGTGTTATCCTACCCACCTAGGTTTATTTCCCATAAGTGACATGTTGATCTCATAATGAGTATATTATATTATTATAACAACTTCAAGCCCTGTCGTTGACCTAGCCTTATGCCTTAAAGAATCTAGGGGGAAGTACCTAGGGGTTTTCCTCAAATATTATAACTTGGTTAAAAAAAAAAAAAAAAAGTAAAGAGCTTAAGTGGGAAATGATTGTAAAGGAGAAGGGTGTGAACCCTACTTATTCAAAAAAGAGATAAACCATATCTCAAGGCCCACATCACATTTGAGAAGTACTCAAAACTAGTTGAAAATGATATTCTTTAAACCATAAGGACTTGGTTTTAAAACATTAATACAAAACTATGAGTATGCATATAAAAATAACTCATGTACATAGATTTTATTTGCATGATAAAAATAATTGTGCACGAGTATATAACATCATCTAGGATAGATCTTATCGTAATGTTAAATTATCAATTCATTTAAACAATGTGAGTGCCATTAGAAAGGTATAAAGCATTAATCGGTTATGTTGAAAGATTTTAGCGTCATCAAAGAACAATGATCTCCAATATTCAAGATTCTCCTTGTTGACTATAGTAGGAAAGTTCACCCCTTCCTTATTCTTTCCTTTAAAATCCCCCTTCCCCCCACCCTCTAAAACAAATCCAATGACATTCTTCTTTATTGTTTTCCAACTTTGGCAATTCATTTTTGTCTACTGCAGGGTGGCTGGAAGAAATTCAAATCTAAGGCTTTGTATCACCAATAGATGGTCATGATTGGGTGGTTGGTTCTTACAAGAGCTTTAAGGAGTTGGTCCCATCAAGTACAAATGGACATGACTAGGCCCTTTATTTCTTCCCCTCAAAAGAGATCGAAGAATTAGTCTTGGCAAGTCAAGCAAGGTCAACCCCTTCCTTCTAACTAAGGCAAGGTCACTTTATTTGGTTGGTCCTGCACCTTATTTGTTTAATCATGGCATTAAGCATGGGAAATAACCCAAGAGTATATTCAGCAACCTGTAAGCCAAATATACCAAAAACTTGTGACTTAGCAAGGGTCGAGACGTCTCGAAACCCACCAAGGTGGACCTATATCCCAAATGTTGTCTACCCTTATAGTCTTATCACAATGAGCAAACATGTATTGACTCTACCCCCTTTGGATTCGAACCTATAACCTCCTAAAAATAAACACATGTTCTTAACCATTAAACCTACTCAAATTGTACATTTAAAACTTCATTTCATAAATATTTTTTTCATAAATAATGATGATATATTCTTCATTTCATAATTAACTATGGATGCATTATCCATTTCATGGATAAGGATTGAGATAATATATGTATGTTAGGTAAGGGTATCATATATGGAGGTTTGATTTGAGACCACTAAGGCACCTACCTATAATATAATAATACCAATATTATTAGTCCATGCCCTTTGGGCTCAGGGACTTATAGTAATAGATTATGCATTTTAGTATTAATTTGGCACAAAAACCAAGGACATTTTCTTGTTTTAAGGTAAAGTTTGGAAAAAGCATACCATTAAACTTCAAAATTCATAACATTTACTCTAAGTTTTGAATCGGAGGTCTTATTTGGCCTCTTCCCGAGGTGGAAGCCAAGAATTCCTTAGCTTTAAAGCCCTAAAAAGAACCAGATTTAATGAGTAATTTTTTCAAGTGAAGTAATGCTAGAACTATGTCTAGCATTACTTTTGACACATTAAATGCTATGACATTTTTGTGATAGTTTAACCAAATTTTTCAAAAACTAGATAGAAATTGACACATATTCCCTACACTAGTTGCTTCATGCATAGTGATGCAAGTTATCCCCCATCTATCACACCTACTATGCAAGCTATCAGGGAAACCTTCTTTCTTCGAGATGGGCATGGTTCTACTCCGTCCTGTGTGAACTAGTTCTATATCTTGGTCGCTTCTATCTTTTATTTCTTTAGGATGGCCATGGTTCCATTTCGTCCATCGTGAATTGTGGCTTGCGCACGCTGCTCTCCATAGGTGGTATGCACATAAAATTGAATTTGTCCAGTCTCAAGGCAGTGGAGAGATGGACCGGCACTCGATGGTGGTAAGCCCTAGACCCTGCAATGAAAAATATATATATATGAATTAACCATGTAATGAACAAAATATATATATGAATTAAACCTGCAATGAACAATGGATTTCATTCTTTTGAAGGACTTATGAGAACGATCCTTTAGTTGTCTATTAGATTAGTAGTTCTAATTTTGAAGTTAAATTTTGTACATGGGAAAAATTACACAAATTACACAATACTTACCTCGTTTTCCTTTTTTCATTTCTTGTAGGCATATCATAGACAATATGAAATTACCAAATCTAAATTGTTCCAAAACACATAATTCTTGTAGTCAATTATTGTAAGCAATTTTTGTGTTATGCCCTAGCCTTGTCTCAGTGAAAGGATTTGATCCTAGTCTTTAACCGTGTGATAGTTCCTAATTGTATTTAGGCTTTCCTTCCAATTCAGAATTCAATTTTTTATCTTATCTCTAGGGATCGATAGTTCTCAATGAATTATGAGAGACAAAAGGGTACTCGGATACCTGCCTGATTGACATCTGAGCGTACCTTTTTTCCAATCTGATTTCCCCCATCTTTGATATTGTAGATCAAATTGAGATAATGTATTGCGCATGGACTCTTCCCGGTTTGAATCAGGTATTGGGCACTCTCCTTTAATTAATTTCACCAACAGGAGTTGTTCTATATTCTTCTTTCTCAGCCCACATATCTTTGATATCTCTTGTACTCTCAGGTTTCCATCTTCTTGGCATGTTCTAAGAGCATGTGTTGTCTAATTTAATTTTTCTTGTGTCCAGAGCTCAATTCAGTGGAGAGAGCACCCACGGATATGACCAATTGAATGAACAGGATGGGTTTGACTGAATTAGTGATAATATTCATAATACCATGCATTCACACCAGCTGCTTCGAGAGCCAGACAACCCTCAAGATCTAGAGCCACGTTCGGACCTTCGTTATCGAGCTTAATATCCTGGTGAGCGTGATGCAATTTCTATAGAGGCATAGCCCACATCGTACCTTCCATTTTTATAGCCAGCATCAGGCTTTGGATCATCAACACCAGGGTTTGAAATTTCCAACCTTTCACCACCTGCTTTTGATAGGCTTTGGTATTTATTAAGAGTATGATGTTTGAGATATAGAGTTTTATTTTTGTGATGCTGATAGAGATTTTGATGTTGTCGATCCAACACCAGTTTCAAAGCCAGTCGATGCAAATATTATATTAAGCTGCAGCTAAGGTAGCATAGTGAAAAGCGCCCCTTCTCGGCGAGAAGCCTGCATGTGAGACAATCGTTGTATGAGATATAAGGATAATGGAACGTGTGGAAGGTGATTTGGAAAATGTAGAGTATGTATGCATGGAAGGTGATTTCACAGATGTATTATTAATTTGACACAAAACCCAAGGAAATTTCCTTGTTCAATTAGCTTTTGTGTAATATTATAAAGCACTGTTTCAAAAAAATTGCCTTTTAAATAACATATTTAGATAACATTCTTACATGCACATATGATCACAATACTTTGAATATATATGGTACTAGCTAACTACTTCGATTACACTAATTTCTTCACCTTTTTAAAATTAAAAATTATAATATTACAATTCTTATTTATTATTTTTTTAAATAAAATATTAGAATATATTATTTTAATGTAATCAACCTACTCATAAGAGAAAATGAGAGATAAGTGAGAGCATGTGCACCACTCAGAAAATCTTTGATAATTAAGATGGCCAAAGTGGTTGTTTCTAGCATATTCTATCTCTCCAACTAGCTTTTCTAACACTGATCCAAAGATCAAATCCCTTTTCGACTCTATATGTCTGAAAGACTATTGAATGATCTACAACTTGCCCAAGACTTTGATATTCAAACAAAGTCATTCAAGCTTCCAACAATGACACCCTTACCCTAAAGGCAGGGACTCATTTCTCTGCAACTCCCCTTGTTATATTATAGGTAGGTGCCTTGGCCTCAAATCAACCCCCTTGTTATATTATAGGTCGGTGCCTTGGCCTCAAATCAACCCTCTATATATGATACCCTATATTATAGGTCGGTGCCTTAGTGGCCTCAAATAAACCCTCCATATATGATACCCTTACCTAACGGACATATATGACCTCAATCCTTATTTATGAAATGGATAATGCATCCATAGTTAATTATGAAATGAAGAATATATCATTATCTATGAGCTCCATATATTTATATTGGCGATGAAAAACATAAAGTATAATCTCGTTGACCGATATATACAAGCTTAAATAGATTTTAGTTATTGTCCTTGATTTTATTCATGAGGTGGATCTTCAAACTTGTCCCCTTTTCTTGCACATTTTGTATCATCAATTTTTGTTTTGATTGGTGGGCTTCATCCTTGTATCGGAATTTCTAAATGGGAGGAACTTGGACCCAATATCCCTCCACTATTAGTGTTCTTTTTGGGAAAAGCTAGACCAATCAAACTTTATCCATCTTGTGGATTGTTAGTGGATATGCCTCCCTTTGGAGGCATAATTCTCCAGTGTCCCCTCCCTCCACTATAAGTTTTCTTTTTGGGAAAAGCTAGACCAATCAAACTTGTATCAATCTTATGGATTGTTAGTGGATATGCCTCCAAAGAAGGCATAATTCTCCAGTGTCCCCTCCCTATGGTGTTGGGAGACAACTAAACTTGCCTTGTTATGCTCAATATAAACATGACTTGCCTTGTTATGCTCGATATAAACATGTTTGTTTATGGTAAAAAGTATTAGGTTTCCCTTTATTGTTCCCTACCAAGGATATATGTTTTAGATGAAAATTAAACCTAATTTGACTCGCTATTTGTTTTCTATTCAAAAATTTCTTATAAATTTTTGTGATGTTAGGTCAAAACTGTATTTTAATTAAAATGTTTTAAAAATTAAATTTTTTTTTTTTAATTTTTAAAATTTAATATTATAGTGTGTGATTGGTTTAAAAAAGTTTGATGTGGTAAAATAAACTTAAGGGAATTGTGAGATTAAAATAACATTAATAAATATAAATAAAATGATCTTAAAATTATTTGTTGGTCTTCATTTTGGAAGATGCATAAAGGACAACTAGATTTTAGGTTATAAGTGAATGCAGGACAATCAAATGGAACCAAACACAAATTCAAATTTTACACTAACCCAATCATAATTGTGTATAAAGGAGATAACCCTAGGGCATTGTGTATAAAGGAGATAACCCTAGTGCATTGGAGAGAGAGAAATACCCAAGAACAAGTGTGCTACACATGAGATGCAAAAGTGATCATAAAATAAATAAATGTCAATTATAAGATAATGCCAAGAGATAGGTTCCCTTAAGTGTAAAATTTTTATTAGAGAGAATAAAAAGATCACAAATGATGTTATACAAATGAAAGTTGTAGTGTATTTATACATAACTCAAGTAGGGTGCCACCCCAAGTGGGATTAATGACCTACATGTACAAGTTTTATTAGCTCGACCTTAACGACTCCTCGGTATTATAATAAATGATCAGAAATTATCAAAGGATGGCCTTAGCCATGATTACAAATACATTAATGATACATGTGAGTGAATCATGGCCAAATATAAAGGTCACACCCATAATTTTAACACCCACCCTTAAATTGATTAGGGTCTCAAATAGAAAGCATTATATCACAAGATTTCCTTCTCCCCCTTAACATTAAACAAGGGTACCACTCCCCCAAACTCCACGTCATTCCCTTAAGTATCCATCTGTATACTAACAATAGAAATCGTGTTCCAAAATGACATGGGAGGGAAATATTGATATTCTTTAGGAGTATCAACAACTTGAATAATAAGGGCTTGAAGTGGAGGTGGAAAAGGCTCTTGATAACACTAAAAGGGACTGGAAAGAGAATCATGTGCATCAACAATAGTGGAGATAGCCCACTTAGGAAGAGGCTTGGGTTGAGCTAGAGGGATGGTAGTTGAAGTAGATTGGCTTCCCAATGATTCATCATCATAATTGATTTGTTCATTTGCAGAAGATGTTCCTTTATCATATTATGCATTAGTTGGAGGAGTGTCATCATTGAATTTTCTGCTTAATAAAGAAATATTGGGGGTAACATCTTAAGAAGGAATAATAACTAGTATGAGGCTAGAGTGAAGCATGTAGTGAGCCATCTCCATGATATCCCTATTATTCATCTTCATTATTCTAACCCAATGTGTCATGGAGTGTAAGGAATGGTTCTCTACCAATATATTTTCTCAAGTATGAGAAATGACTAGAAATCATTGTGAATATATTCACCTCCACCATCTATCCTAAGACACGTGATATTCTTTTTGCCTTGATTTCCAACAAGATATTTGAATTTTTTGAACTTTCAAAACACCTCATCATTATATTTAATGGTGTAACCCAAAGAAAGTGGGAAAAACCATCAATGAAGTTGATGAAGTACTTATCTACCCAATATAAGGTGCAACAATATGCCCAAATATATCATTATGAGTCAACACAAGAGGTTAAGAATATTTCCTCACTTATCCTTAGGAAAGAACTATTGATGATGTTTTTCCATTACACACCCCTCACAAACACCATTGGGTGGTTGAAACTGATGGAGGTCGTCAACCATATGCAGTTGACTCATATGTCGCAAAGATCCAAAGTTGGTATGACCAACTTGTTGATGCCATAACATATTGGCGTCCTTGACATTGACTTCCATAACAAAAAACCCTTTGTGTCTCAAGGAATAAGATGTCTTCCCAACTTGTACATATGATTTAATTCATCACATTACGTTAATGAAACCACTTTGATACCATCATTTATATCCTTCACAATCCACCAATCTTGGTAGAATTCCACCTTTTCATTTGTGTGTATAATGTAGTAAATAAAAGAAGGTTTGGTACATGGCATGTAATGAGCATATGAGTTCCATATTGTGTAAGTATATGGTAAGTGGGTAGTTTTGAGTATATTTGAATTAATAATATAAATAGTAATCCAATAAATAGGTGCACTTGGGGGTGATAACTTCCTAGGACCACCATGGGGACAATGAACCAATAAGTGGGGAAATAGGGGGTGGTCAATAAAATAATATTTTAATATTGATTCCAAGTGTATTTCCAAAAGCATGTCTATTATTTTGTCCTATGTGCCTTATGGGTGTGCATGTATTCCTCATGCAATCCTTGGGGATGGGAACCAGTAACCTTTGGTAAAAATAATAGACTTATTCATTCTCGAAGGGTGAGGCTGATGTTGGGTATGTTGCAACATTGGTGTTGGATATGTTGCAATAGTGTTGCCATAATTGCTACCATGAAACCATGAGGAAGCCACGATTGTGTTCATGGGTAATTGATGAGATTAAGAGGAATTATTTTACAATTGAGTTTTCCATGGTTCCCAACAATAGAGATTTCATGGCCAGCTTGTATGGAGCATTGGAGGGAAGTGGGATAGCCAAAGGGATTGTTTAGTAAATAAGGGGATCTCATTCCTTGTGTTGTGCATGAGGGAAAGATAGGTTGGTGACTGGGATGGTTGCAATAAAAATGGTCTAAGATGTTAATCCCTTGGTTGTAATAATTAGATAATGGATTGAGTGAGCATATCCATGGTCATGGCTAGTAAATTCAACCTTATTGGTTCATTTTCCAGCACAAGGGTGGCACTCACACAAGTTGGTACCTATAGTTGAGATGAAAAATGCTCCCATTGAGATATTTCCCCAAGTGCACAACTCTAACGGATAAGTAATTTGGTCTATATTATTATTTTTTAATGACTAATTATTGTGGGTATTACTATAAATGAGGATTATGTGATTTATTGGGAAAGACACAAGTCTAGAAATTGGCATTGGTTCAGGAATGCAATTCTGCATTGTATGGAAATTATTTATATGCACATTGTAAAGGTTGTTACATCCATATTTATAATTTAGAAGACATAATTATGCCTCTTTTTAGTAAATTAATATTTAGCTATGTTAAATGGATGTAATGTTAAATGGACGTAATGAGAATTGTGGGTATCTCATAAGGTACCATAATCATGGAGAAAATGTAGTTTGTTTATATGGGAAAAGATTGCATATGTAGGCTACTACTTTTTCCCATATACCAAATGTAAATAATTCAAGTAATATAAAAATATATGTTTATGTGCTAAAATGGTTGAATGTGCACATGGGTATTGGTGTTAAGAATTGAGGACAAGCAAGACAAGACAAGAAATGGCGGAAAATGACTTAAGCCATTCTGATGCACCTTGAATTGATCTCATGATATGAATTTATAGTGCATAGATAAGATAGATCTAGATCTAGATCTCATTGACAACTCATCAATGGATAATGACAACACCTGGAGAGTACCATTTATGATTCATGTTTTAATTTTAGAGAACATATAGAATTGGACCTGGATTATGTCCATAATCATCTGGAATAGTTTCTTGAAAGATTTTTATTGTTTTCATTTCTCCATGCAGATGTGGCTTTACCATTATCTTGACTACACAGTAAGACTGATGCGGCTTATTTACTTCTTGATTCCATTTCTATGAAGTTATATATCCATAATTAATTGTTTTCTTAACCTTCTTCTTCTTTCAACACTTTTATAAGAGATTATTTGTCTTCCCACAATGAAGACAAGGATGGATATCAAAACATTGTGTCTCCAAGTGACCAACATTATGACAATGTTGACACTTATTATCAATATTCTTCACTTCTTCAAGAAGTCATGCACTCATAAACTGAATTTGTTTAGAGTAATCTGGGATATGAAAGATATTTCATTTTTCATATCCTAAGTCATGTCAATCTTTTTTGAATGATAATTCCTCCCAAGGTCTGACAAACATCTTGGAAAGATCATTTTGTTGTTCTTTTGCTTCTTCACATTCGTTGTTTTTGTTGTCATTTTGTGCTTCTTCTTGGGACGATAAATATTTCCTCCATCAATTGAATGGAAGATTCCATATTTTATGTGTCTTGTGCATCAACTATCAAGTCTTTTGTATCACATTTAACATCAACCATCTACATTATGTCTTTTGTGTCACAAGCCACATCAAAGTGTTGTATGAACTCATTTGTATCACATGCTACATCGACCATTTGGATAAACTCCTATGTAGCACATGTTGCATCAATCTTCTCTATTAGATCCTCTGTGTCACAACTTGCATCAATTGTTTGTATGAGGTTGTTTTTAATACATCAATCATGTCATCAATTTAATTTTTCTTTTCTCTTAACTTTATCTGAAGTGAATCAATCAATTCATCCTTCACTTCTACTTCATCTTGAGGATCATTTGATGAATGTATTGTATCAACCATTTCATCAATTATGTTTTGATTTTGAATTAACTTCCACTCAAGTGTTTCAATCAATTTGTCTTTCATATCAATTTGATTCTACAATTCATGGTTGTACTCTTGCAACTCCTTGATTTCTTGAGAGGAATTTTGTAAATGCTTTCCTCCTGTTGTTCTTGAGTCTGTACTAAGGCTTAAAGTACAGTGTCAAGGCATCCGAAAGTATGTAAAAGATGAATACGAAGATAAAGTCACCTTTGGTATGAGAAACTAGAACAGATTTCTTCGTTCTCTTCGTCTAGCTTCCAACTGCTCTTGGGTGGTTATATCACGCTCAATAGCTGCCCATGAAAGATCTAATTCCTCTCGGGTGTTAGCAGTTTTAAGGATTGTATCGAAAAGATCTAAAGTGATATGGTTTTGATTAGATAGCCCGGGTTGAATATTTGGTTGAGTTGCTGCGGGGACAGTCATTGAGGAACAGTACCAGTATGGGAATGATTTATTGAGAGATTTCAACGCTGTTTCAATTCAGTCGAAATAAGAGAAATTTTTTGCATGAAGAACAAAATAGGAATGCAAACTGAAGGCCCTTTCTCGTAACTGTATTATTTTTTAGTAAAGATGTGGAATGAGAGAAAAACATTTAGCTGTGGGTAACGTAAGGTTCCTATCAGTAGAAAACTCACACATACACAGAAGAAGAAATTGACATAGAAATAATTGACATAGTGTAAATAA